>WNWK01020071.1:0-36578 GCA_009830355.1 Cherax destructor | reverse complement strand
ATCGAAAAACCCCATCATCATCAACACCATCATCAGGCACCATCATCAACATTATCATCATCAATCATCACCATCATGAACACTATCATCATCAGAACCATCATCATCAACACCATCATCATTATCATCATCAACACTACCCCAAGCTCCATCATCAACACCATCTCATCAACAGCCCATCAACCCATCATCAACACCATCATCATCTTATCCATAAACCCATCATCAGCACCATCAACAACATCATCAACACCATCACTATTTCAGCACCATAAACACCAACATCATCAGTCCATAAAAAACATCCAACATCATCAACACCATTATCGCACCATCAACCCAACATCATAAACCCCTCATCATCAACATCATCATAGTTCACTACATCTCACCTCCTCATGTCACTTAACTTCACATTGTTTCAGACACTGGAACAAATAGTTTTCCCCCAGGGTGGGGGTTTGACCACCTCAACACTGTCTTGGGGTGGGGACTGACCACCTCAACACTACGTCTTCCCGGGGTGGGGATTGACCACCTAAACCCTACGTCTTCCCCAGGGTGAGGGAAACCCATAACCTACGTTTTCCCCCGGGGTGAGGGATTGACCCCTCAACACTCCCGTCTTCCCAGGGTGGGGGCTGACCACCTCAACCCGTCTTCCCCAGGGTGGGGACTGCCCCTCCCTCGTCTTCCCCAGGGTGGGGACTGACCACCTCAACACTACGTTTTTAGGGTGAGGATGACCACCTAAAAAGTTTTCCCCCAGGGTGGGGGACTGACCACCTCAACACTACGTTTTCCCCCAGGGTGGGGACTGACCACCTCAACACTCGTCTTCCCCAGGGTGAGGGATGACCACCTAAACCCTACGTCTTCCCCAGGGTGAGGGATGACCACCTCAACACTACGTCTTCCCCAGGGTGAGGGACTGACCACCTCAACACTACGTCTTTCCCAGGGTGAGGGACTGACCACCTCAACACTACGTCTTCCCAGGGTGAGGGACTGACCACCTCAACACTACGTCTTCCCCAGGGTGAGGGACTGACCACCTCAACACTACGTCTTCCCCAGGGTGAGGACTGACCACCTCAAAACTACGTCTTCCCAGGGTGAGGGACTGACCACCTCAACACTACGTCTTCCCCAGGGTGAGGGACTGACCACCTCAACACTACGTCTTCCCCAGGGTGAGGGACTGACCACCTCAACACTACGTCTTCCCCAGGGTGAGGGATTGACCACCTCAACACTACGTCTTCCCCAGGGTGAGGGATTGACCACCTCAACACTACGTCTTCCCCAGGGTGAGGACTGACCACCTCAACACTACGTCTTCCCCAGGGTGGGGGACTGACCACCTCAAAACTACGTCTTCCCCAGGGTGAGGGACTGACCACCTCAAACTACGTCTTCCCCAGGGTGAGGGACTGACCACCTCAAAACTACGTCTTCCCCAGGGTGAGGGACTGATGACATCGTCTTCACTCTTCTGCGTCTGCCAACTTCTCTGTACTCGACTGATGAAGTCTACTGTGTAGTCAAACGTTTGGAAAAAAGATACCTAACTGTTACAGATGTGTCTTACTTACCATATGCTACATAACAACTGTGTCACCTCACAACATATACTACATAACTATGTGTCACATCACAACATATACTACATAACTATGTGTCACATCACAACATACACTACATAACTATGTGTCACATCACAACATATATTACATAACTATGTGTCACATCACAACATATACTACATAACTATGTGTCACATCACAACATACACTACATAACTATGTGTCACATCACAACATACACTACATAACTATGTGTCACATCACAACATATATTACATAACTATTGTCACATCACAACATACACTACATAACTATTTGTCACATCACAACATACACTATATAACAACTGTGTCACCTCACAACATATACTACATAACAACTGTGTCACCTCACAACATACACTACATAACTATGTGTCCCATCACAACATAACTATGTGTCACCTCACAACATACACTACATAACAACTGTCACCTCACAACATACACTACATAACTATGTGTCCCATCACAACATAACTATGTGTCACCTCACAACATACACTACATAACAACTGTGTCACCTCACAACATACACTACATAACAACTGTGTCACCTCACAACATACACTACATAACTATGTGTCCCATCACAACATAACTATGTGTCACCTCACAACATATACTACAAAACAACTGTGTCACCTCACAACATACACTACATAACTATGTGTCCCATCACAACATAACTGTGTCACCTCACAACATACACTACATAACAACTGTGTCACCTCACAACATACACTACATAACAACTGTGTCACCTCACAACATACACTACATAACTATGTGTCCCATCACAACATAACTATGTGTCCTCACAACATACACTACATAACAACTGTGTCCCCCTCACAACATACACTGCATAACAACTGTGTCCCCTCACAACATACACTACATAACAACTGTGTCCTCACAACATACACTACATAACAACTGTGTCCTCACAACATACACTACATAACAACTGTGTCACCTCACAACATACACTACATAACAACTGTGTCACCTCACAACATACACTACATAACAACTGTGTCACCTCACAACATACACTACATAACAACTGTGTCACCTCACAACATACACTACATAACTGTGTCACCTCACAACATACACTACATAACTATGTGTCACATCACAACATACCTATGTGTCACATCACAACATACACAACATAACAACTGTGTCACCTCACAACATACATAACATAACTATGTGTCACCTCACAATATAGACAAAATAACAACTGTGTGTCACCTCATAACACACAACAACTGTGTGTCACCTCACAACATACACAACATAACTATGTGTCACATCACAACATACACAACATAAATTTGTGTCACATCACAACATGCACAACATAACTGTGTCACCTCACAACATACACAACATAACTATGCGTCACATCACAACATACACAACATAACTGTGTCACCTCACAACATACACAACATAACTATGTGTCACCTCACAACATACACAACATAACTATGTGTCACCTCACAACATACACAACATAACTGTGTGTCCTCACAACATGCACAACATAACTGTGTCACATCACAACATAACTGTGTGTCACATCACAACATAACTGTGTGTCACATCACAACATAACTGTGTGTCACATCACAACATAACTGTGTGTCACATCACAACATAACTGTGTGTCACATCACAACATAACTGTGTGTCACATCACAACATAAGTGTGGTCACATCACAACATAATGTGTGTCACATCACAACATAACTGTGTCACATCACAACATAACTGTGTGTCACATCACAACATAACTGTGTCACTTCACAACATAACTGTGTGTCACATCACAACATAACTGTGTGTCACATCGCAACATAACTGTGTCACATCACAACATAACTGTGTGTCACATCACAACATAACTGTGTGTCACATCACAACATAACTGTGTGTCACATCACAACATAACTGTGTCACATCACAACATAACTGTGTCACATCACAACATAACTGTGTCACATCACAACATAATTTGTGTCACATCACAACATAACTGTGTCACATCACAACATAACTGTGTGTCACATCACAACATAACTGTGTCACATCACAACATAACTGTGTGTCACATCACAACATAACTGTGTGTCACATCACAACAAAACCTGTGTCACATCACAACATAACTGTGTGTCACATCACAACATACCTGTGTCACATCCAACATAACTGTGTGTCACATCACAACATAACTGTGTCAATCACAACATAACTGTGTGTCACATCACAACATAACTGTGTCAATTCACAACATAACTGTGTGTCACATCACAACATAACTGTGTTCACATCACAACATAATGTGTCACATCACAACATAACTGTGTGTCACTTCACAACATAACTGTGTCACATCACAACATAACTGTGTGTCACTTCACAACATAACTGTGTCACATCACAACATAATTGTGTGTCACTTCACAACATAACTGTGTGTCACATCACAACATAACTGTGTCACATCACAACATAACTGTGTGTCACTTCACAACATAACTGTGTCACATCACAACATAATTGTGTGTCACTTCACAACATAACTGTGTCACATCACAACATAATTGTGTGTCACTTCACAACATAACTGTGTGTCACATCACAACATGTAACTTATTTCACCCAGAAATATGTCACTCGTCAGTCCAAGAAAGAAAATGCTACAACACATACAGCCAGCAAATAAAAACCCTCTGAATTCCATCAATATAACGACATTTGTCTTTACAAACATACAGGGTCTAAAGCCATCAAAAAACAACAAAATTCCTTACATCAAGGGACTGTTCACGGAGTCAAATGCAATGTTTGTAGCATTCACAGAGACCCACATAAAGGATCATTATGACAATGAAATATGGATCCCAGGTTATAACATATTCAGATGTGACAGACTAAACAGACAACAAGGTTGGGGGGGGGGGGTTGTACGTCACAGAGTCGCTAATTACTCAGAACTACTAAACATCTCAAATGATGTAGTTGAAGTTTTGGCAGTAAAGATTGAAAACCAAAACCTTGTCATTGTGGTGGTATACAAGCCTCCAGATGCAACTTTCCAGCAATTCCAGGAACAGCTTTTAAAAATTGACCACTGTCTAGAAAATCTCCCAACTCCTGCCCCAAACATCTTACTACTGGGAGATTTCAACTTGAGACACCTAATGTGGAGGAGTATAGCAAACAATGTTTTAGCAGAGATCACCCAGGAGGCAGCGCAGATGAAAATTAACACACACGAACTATTAAATCTCTGCACCAAATTCACCTTAAACCAGCAAATATTAGAGCCTACAAGACTAGAAAATACGCTGGACCTCATCTTCACTAACAACGACGATCTGATACGTAATATAACCCTATAAAAGTCAATATGTTCAGATCACAATATAATAGAGGTAAAGACATGTATGCACAGGGCTCCTGACCAGCAAAATGTGATCAACTTCAATAACAAAAACATACAATGGGAAAGGTCAAATGAAACAAGCTGAGAAGATATCCTAAACAACACGGATCCGAACCTTTGCTTAGAAAAAATAAAGACGCTCCATAAACAGACGAAGACGAAGAGTCACAGAGCTGCTGAGAGGGACCAATATATCTGAAATACGAAGGGAGGCACTGGTCAATGAAATTGCAAATATCGAACTTAAGTTGAAGAAATCTTACAGGAGACAAGAATCACAGGAAGAACTAAAAGCCAGAAAGGAAATTGAAAAAAAAACACCTCAAAATTCAGTATTGGGTCCCTGCTTAGGCAGGATGGGACATACACAGATGACAGCCAAGAAATGAGTGAGATATTAAAGTCCCAATACGACTCAGTGTTCAGTGAGTCGCTGCCCAGACTAAGGATCGACAATCTAAATGAATTCTTTATGAACGAAACTCAAAATTTGGTCATCTCAAAATCTTGTATATTATTCTAACTGCCCCAGGCCCAGACTCATGGTTCATCAAGAACTGCAAGAAGACCCTATCGCGTGCCTTCAGCATTCTATGGAGAGGGAGCATGGACACAGTGGTCATCCCACAGTCACTACAAACAACAAACATAGCCCCACTCCACAAAGGTGGCAGTAAAGCAATTGCAAAAAACTACAGACCGATAGCACTAACATCCCAAATCATAAAAATCTTTGAGAGGGTTCTAAGAAGCAAGATCCCCAACCACCTAGATACCCATCAGTTACACAACCCAGGGCAACACGGGTTTAGAGCAGGTCGCCCTGCTTGTTCCAGCTACTGGATCACTATGACAAGGTCCTGGAAGCTAAAGAGGATAAACAAAATACAGATGTAGTATATACAGACCATGGTGACCATGGTGTAATAGCGCACAAAATGCGTGATAAAGGAATAACAGGAAAAGTTGGTAGATGGATCTACCACACAAAGAGTAATAGTAAACAGAGTAAAGTCCGAGGCAGCAACGGTGAAAAGCTCTGTTCCACAAGGCACAGTCTTCTTTTGTGGATGACACCCGGATTGCCATGGCAGTGACCTCCATTGAAGACACCGCAAGACTCAAGCGACATCAACCAAATCTTCAAATAGGACACTCAAAACAATATGAAGTTCAATGAAGAGAAACTTCAACTACTCAGATATGGAAAACTTGAGGAAATTAAAACTGTATCAGGGTATACAACAAATTCTAACCATACAATATAACGAAAAAGTAATGTGAAGGACCTGGGAGTGATAATGTCAGAGGATCTCGCCTTCAAAGACCACAACAATGTATCTACTGTATCTTGTAGAAAAATAATAGGATGGATAATGAGAACCTTCAAAACTAGGGATGCCAAGCCCATGATGATTTTCTTCAAATCGCTTGTTCTCTCTAGGCTGGAATACTGCTGTACACTAACTGCCCCCTTCAAGGCTGGCGAAATTGCTGACCTGGAGAGTGTACAAAGAACTTTCACGGCACACATAAGTACGATAAGGCACCTAAAATACTGGGAACGGTTGAAGTACCTTGATTTGTATTCCCTGGAACACAGGCGAGAAAGATACATGATAATATACACTTGGAAAATCCTAGAGGGATTAGTACAAAACTTGCACACGACAATCACTCCCTATGAAAGCAAAAGACTCAGCCCCAATGAAAAGCAGGGGCGCCATGAGTACATTGAGAAAGACAACACAATAAGTGTCAGGGGCCCAAGACTGTTCAACGGCCTTCCAGCATACATAAGAGGATTCCCAATAGACCCCTGGCTGTCTTCAAGAAGGCACTGGACAGGCACCTAAAGTCAGTACCTGACCAGCCGGGCTGTGGTTCGTACGTCGGTTTACGTGCTGCCAACAGTAACAGCCTGGTTGATCAGACCCTGATCCACCACTAGGCCTGGTCTCAGACCGAGTCGAGGGGGCGTTGACCCCCGAAACCCTCTCCAGGTAAACTCCAGGTATACACAACATAACAACTGAGTCAACTCACAACATAAACAACATAACAACTGTGTCAACTCACAACATAAACAACATAACAACTGAGTCAACTCACAACATAAACAACATAACAACTGAGTCAACTCATATGTTTTTCCCTACATAACAAAGTTGAAAAACACTAAATATTTATTCAGTGATAATTTCTTCACATCATTGTAACAAACATTGCCAAGTGCAAGGCTTAGTGTGGCCCTGGTGTGGCCCTGGTGTGACCCTGGTGTGACCCTGGTGTGGCCCTGGTGTGACCCTGGTGGTGTGACACTGATGTAGCCCTGGTGGTGTGACACTGATGTGGCCCTGGTGATGTGACAATGATGTGGCCCTAGTGTGGCCCTGGTGTGACACTGGTGTGGCCCTGGTAGTGTGACACTGATGTGGCCCTGGTGGTGTGACACTGATGTGGCCCTGGTGGTGTGACACTGGTGGTGTGGAACTGGTGTGACACTATTTGTCTTACTGGTGTGACACTATTGGTGTGGCACTGGTGTGACACTATTGGTGTCGTACTGGTGTGACACTATTGGCGTCGTACTGGTGTGACACTATTGGCGTCGTACTGGTGTGACACTATTGTTGTCGTACTGGTGTGACACTATTGGTGTCGTACTGGTGTGACACTATTGGTGTCGTACTGGTGTGACAATATTGGTGTCGTACTGGTGTGACACCATTGGTGTTGCACTGGTGTGACACTGATGGCGTGGAACTGGTGTGACACTATTTGTCTTACTGGTGTGACACTATTGGTGTGGCACTGGTGTGACACTGGTGGTGTGGCACTGGTGAAACACTGGTGGCGTGGCACTGGTGTGACACTATTGGCGTCGTACTGGTGTGACAATATTGGTGTTGCACTGGTGTGACACTATTAGTGTCGTACTGGTGTGACACTGGTGGCGTGGCACTGGTGTGACACTATTGGTGTCGTACTGGTGTGACACTATTGTTGTCGTACTGGTGTGACACTCTTGGTGTCGTACTGGTGTGACACTATTGGTGTCGTACTGGTGTGACACTATTGGTGTAGTACTGGTGTGACACTATTGTTGTCGTACTGGTGTGACACTCTTGGTGTCGTACTGGTGTGACACTATTGGTGTCGTACTGGTGTGACACTATTGGTGTCGTACTGGTGTGACACTATTGGTGTCGTACTGGTGTGACACTATTGGTGTCGTACTGGTGTGACACTATTGTTGTCGTACTGGTGTGACACTCTTGGTGTCGTACTGGTGTGACACTATTGGTGTCGTACTGGTGTGACACTATTGGTGTCGTACTGGTGTGACACTATTGGTGTCGTACTGGTGTGACACCATTGGTGTTGCACTGGTGTGACACTATTAGTGTCGTACTGGTGTGACACTGGTGGTGTGGCACTGGTGGCGTGGCACTGGTGTGACACTATTGGTGTCGTACTGGTGTGACACTATTGGTGTCGTACTGGTGTGACACTATTGGTGTCGTACTGGTGTGACACTATTGGTGTCGTACTGGTGTGACAATTGTGTCTACTTGTGCACTATTGGTGTCGTACTGGTGTGACACTATTGGTGTCGTACTGGTGTGACACTATTGGTGTCGTACTGGTGTGACACTATTGGTGTCGTACTGGTGTGACAATATTGGTATCGTACTGGTGTGACACCATTGGTGTTGCAATGGTGTGACACTATTAGTGTCGTACTGGTGTGACACTTTTGGCGTGGCACTGGTGTGACACTATTGGTGTCGTACTGGTGTGACACTATTGGTGTCGTACTGGTGTGACACTATTGGTGTCAATAGCAGTTCAGTAGAATTTATAATACTTTTTACAGTGCTATCATTCATTTTCGTGTCTCATTTGACATCTTTTATGTTAATTCTCTACACCTGAAGTAAGTATGTATTTCCTGTGTCCAAATTTATTCTTTGACTTGTGTACAATATCATTGTTTTTAGTCAACCAGCGAAGATCTTACTTATTTTATTTTAATTTGTGTTCTTTCAGTGTTGTGTATTATTATTCTCTTGTGTTTTACCTCATTTTCATTGCATTTCCCTTGTGTTTCTATGCTACTTCTATGCATTAGTTTATTCAGTGCTTCCCTTACCAGTGTCCTAAATAACCAGTTGAATAAAGTCTGTACCATTCATTGTGCTCCATTATTTTTTATATATCCAGAGTCTCACCTGTTTTAGCTTTCCACAGACCATAGTGCCATATATTCTGTGTCAAGACAGACCATAGTGCCATATCTTCTGTGTCAAGACAGACCATAGTGCCATATCTTCTGTGTCAAGAGAGACCATAGTGCCATATCTTCTGTGTCAAGACAGACCATAGTGCCATATCTTCTGTGTCAAGACAGACCATAGTGCCATATCTTGTGTGTCAAGACAGACCATAGTGCCATATCTTCTGTGTCAAGACAGACCATAGTGCCATATCTTCTGTGTCAAGACAGACCATAGTGCCATATCTTCTGTGTCAAGACAGACCATAGTGCCATATCTTGTGTCAAGACAGACCATAGTGCCATATCTTCTGTGTCAAGACAGACCATAGTGCCATATCTTCTGTGTCAAGACAGACCATAGTGCCATATCTTCTGTGTCAAGAGAGACCATAGTGCCATATCTTCTGTGTCAAGACAGACCATAGTGCCATATCTTCTGTGTCAAGACAGACCATAGTGCCATATCTTCTGTGTCAAGATAGACCATAGTGCCATATCTTGTGTGTCAAGACAGACCATAGTGCCATATCTTCTGTGTCAAGACAGACCATAGTGCCATATCTTGTGTGTCAAGACAGACCATAGTGCCATATCTTCTGTGTCAAGACAGACCATAGTGCCATATCTTCTGTGTCAAGACAGACCATAGTGCCATATCTTCTGTGTCAAGAGAGACCATAGTGCCATATCTTCTGTGTCAAGACAGACCATAGTGCCATATCTTCTGTGTCAAGATAGACCATAGTGCCATATCTTCTGTGTCAAGACAGACCATAGTGCCATATCTTCTGTGTCAAGACAGACCATAGTGCCATATCTTCTGTGTCAAGACAGACCATAGTGCCTATCTTCTGTTCAAGACAGACCATAGTGCCATATCTTCTGTGTCAAGACAGACCATAGTGCCATATCTTCTGTGTCAAGACAGACCATAGTGCCATATCTTCTGTGTCAAGACAGACCATAGTGCCATATCTTCTGTGTCAAGACAGACCATAGTGCCATATCTTCTGTGTCAAGATAGACCATAGTGCCATATCTTCTGTGTCAAGACAGACCATAGTGCCATATCTTCTGTGTCAAGACAGACCATAGTGCCATATCTTCTGTGTCAAGACAGACCATAGTGCCATATCTTCTGTGTCAAGTCAGACCATAGTGCCATATCTTCTGTGTCAAGACAGACCATAGTGCCATATCTTCTGTGTCAAGATAGACCATAGTGCCATATCTTCTGTGTCAAGACAGACCATAGTGCCATATCTTCTGTGTCAAGACAGACCATAGTGCCATATCTTCTGTGTCAAGACATACCATAGTGCCATATCTTCTGTGTCAAGACAGACCATAGTGCCATATCTTCTGTGTCAAGACAGACCATAGTACCATATCTTCTGTGTCAAGACAGACCATAGTGCCATATATTGTGTCAAGACAGACCATAGTGCCATATCTTCTGTGTCAAGACAGACCATAGTGCCATATCTTGTGTCAAGACAGACCATAGTGCCATATCTTCTGTGTCAAGACAGACCATAGTGCCATATCTTCTGTGTCAAGACAGACCATAGTGCCATATCTTCTGTGTCAATACAGACCATAGTGCCATATCTTCTGTGTCAAGACAGACCATAGTGCCATATCTTCTGTGTCAAGACAGACCATAGTGTCATATCTTCTGTGTCAAGACAGACCATAGTGCCATATCTTCTGTGTCAAGACAGACCATAGTGCCATATCTTCTGTGTCAAGACAGACCATAGTGCCATATCTTCTGTGTCAAGACAGACCATAGTGCCATATCTTCTGTGTCAAGACAGACCATAGTGCCATATCTTCTGTGTCAAGACAGACCATAGTGCCATATCTTCTGTGTCAAGACAGACTATAGTGCCATATCTTCTGTGTCAAGACATTTATTTTATTTTGCCACACCTACCAACATATTTGTTATCTATTTGATTATCCCTGTGAATGATCCCTTGATGTTTGTGTTCTGCTGCCAGTAAGTGTTCTGTTGCCAGTAAGTGTTCTGCTGCCAGTAAGTGTTCTGCTGCCAGTAAGTGTTCTGCTGCCAGTAAGTGTTCTGCTGCCAGTAAGTGTTCTGCTCCCAGTAAGTGTTCTGCTCCAGTAAGTGTTCTGCTCCCAGTAAGTGTTCTGCTGCCAGTAAGTGTTCTCTGCGTGTTTCTCCAGTAAGTGTTCTGCTCCCAGTAAGTGTTCTGCTGCCAGTAAGTGTTCTGCTGCCAGTAAGTGTTCTGCTGCCAGTAAGTGTTCTGCTCCCAGTAAGTGTTCTGCTGCCAGTAAGTGTTCTGCTCCCAGTAAGTGTTCTGCTGCCAGTAAGTGTTCTGCTCCCAGTAAGTGTTCTGCTGCCAGTAAGTGTTCTGCTCCCAGTAAGTGTTCTGCTGCCAGTAAGTGTTCTGCTGCCAGTAAGTGTTCTGCTCCCAGTAAGTGTTCTGCTGCCAGTAAGTGTTCTGCTCCCAGTAAGTGTTCTGCTGCCAGTAAGTGTTCTGCTCCCAGTAAGTGTTCTGCTCCCAGTAAGTGTTCTGCTGCCAGTAAGTGTTCTGCTGCCAGTAAGTGTTCTGCTGCCAGTAAGTGTTCTGCTGCCAGTAAGTGTTCTGCTGCCAGTAAGTGTTCTGCTCCCAGTAAGTGTTCTGCTGCCAGTAAGTGTTAAATTCTTAGTTTTGTACATTGTATCATTTTTATTCATTTTCTCAATATTTCTTTGAACAAATTCACTCATAGAGTTCATATTTAAAGTAAAGTGTTATCATTGCTTTGTTTGAATAAATTGTTTTGTCTAATTTGCAATTAAGAGTTAAAGTGTTCAAGCTACATGTTCCCAGTGCAAATTTTTTTTTATTGATAAATTGAGTAATTCTGCAACTTACTTGCATTGTGAACTTTATTGTTCTGCAGTGATTAATTTCTCTCATCATTTTTATATAGTATTTTGAGCTCTATTTTATTTCAATCATTGTTCATTTCTACAAAGTGATATAATTCAGTGCCATATTTTCTGTATTACAATTCGCTTAGTTGTGTTTTCATTGCATATTAATTTCTTTAGTGCCATTTTCTTTTTACAAAATTTCTTTTTCCAGGATATTTTCCAATTGCATACAATTTAGTGATTCTATTTTATACTTTTTGCATTGATTTACAATTTTATTAGTAAATTTCTTTATTGAATTAAGAGTAAAGACAGCTCACTTTCGTAATTAATTCAAATTACACTAAAATTTCCCTTTTCTTTCATTTTCAATGTATTTCTTTATCTTGTACATTTCAGTGAGTTGTCATTTCTCATGCAGTGCCTTAAACATTTTAATTACTTATGCAAACTAGTTCCATATTTTTCATTTAAATTTTAACTACTTGTGTTATATCTTTTATTATTCATTGTTCTTGCCTTAATTATTTTTGTGCAAATTTGCAATTAAGTCTCACATACCTTCGAGTTGCATTGTAGTAAATGAAGTCAATCAGGCCTCTGAGGCTGATGCTGTCCATGCAGACATTCCTAATAGTTCCTTATTGACTGCTAGACCACGTCAGACACAGAGACCTTATAGTTGTCATCGTGATTCTCTTGATGCTTTACCTTAGTTCAATGGTCATGCACATAATGTTGAAGCATGGTTTAGTGCCGTTAGTTGACGGGCCTGTGCCCTCATGGAAGGTCATGTGCCCTCATGGAAGGTCCTGTGCCCTCATGGAAGGTCCTGTGCCCTCATGGAAGGTCCTGTGCCCTCATGGAAGGTCCTGTGCCCTCATGGAAGGTCCTGTGCCCTCATGGAAGGTCCTGTGCCCTCTTGAAAGGTCCTGTGCCATCATGGAAGGTCCTGTGCCCTCATGGAAGGTCCTGTGCCCTCATGGAAGGTCCTGTGCCCTCATGGAAGGTCCTGTGCCCTCATGGAAGGTCCTGTGCCTTCATGGAAGGTCCTGTGCCCTCATGGAAGGTCCTGTGCCCTCATGGAAGGTCCTGTGCCCTCATGGAAGGTTCTGTGCCATCATGGAAGGTCCTGTGCCCTCTTGGAAGGTCCTGTGCCATCATGGAAGGTCCTGTGCCCTCATGGAAGGTCCTGTGCCCTCATGGAAGGTCCTGTGCCCTCATGGAAGGTCCTGTGCCCTCATGGAAGGTCCTGTGCCATCATGGAAGGTCCTGTACCCTCATGGAAGGTCCTGTGCCCTCATGGAAGGTCCTGTGCCCTCATGGAAGGTCCTGTGCCCTCATGGAAGGTCCTATGCCCTCATGGAAGGTCCTGTGCCCTCATGGAAGGTCCTGTGCCCTCATGGAAGGTCCTGTGCCCTCATGGAAGGTCCTGTGCCCTCATGGAAGGTCCTGTGCCCTCATGGAAGGTCCTGTGCCCTCAAGGAAGGTCCTGTGCCCTCATGGAAGGTCCTGTGCCCTCATGGAAGGTCCTGTACCCTCATGGAAGGTCCTGTGCCCTCATGGAAGGTCCTGTGCCCTCATGGAAGGTCCTGTGCCCTCATGGAAGGTCCTCCCTCTGAGGAAAACCTTATCAGAATTGCGACAGAAGTTCTTCATGGATCGCCTGCTGCCGCCCACGTTGTTGATCTTCTCACAATGCCAGACTTCAGGAATCTTACTAAGTGGTCAGAATATCAATGCCAGACTTCAGAATCTTACTAAGTGGTCAGAATATCAATGCCAGACTTCAGAATCTTACTAAGTGGTCAGAATATCAATGCCAGACTTCAGAATCTTACTAAGTGGTCAGAATATCAATGCCAGACTTCAGAATCTTACTAAGTGGTCAGAATATCAATGCCAGACTTCAGAATCTTACTAAGTGGTCAGAATATCAATGCCAGACTTCAGGAATCTTACTAAGTGGTCAGAATATCAATGCCAGACTTCAGAATCTTACTAAGTGGTCAGAATATCAATGCCAGACTTCAGGAATCTTACTAAGTGGTCAGAATATCAATGCCAGACTTCAGGAATCTTACTAAGTGGTCAGAATATCAATGCCAGACTTCAGGAATCTTTCTAAGTGGTCAGAATATCAATGCCAGACTTCAGGAATCTTACTAAGTGGTCAGAATATCAATGCCAGACTTCAGGAATCTTACTAAGTGGTCAGAATATCAATGCCAGACTTCAGGAATCTTACTAAGTGGTCAGAATATCAATGCCAGACTTCAGGAATCTTACTAAGTGGTCAGAATATCACTGCCAGACTTCAGGAATCTTACTAAGTGGTCAGAATATCAATGCCAGACTTCAGGAATGTTACTAAGTGGTCAGAATATCAATGCCAGACTTCAGGAATCTTACTAAGTGGTCAGAATATCAATGCCAGACTTCAGGAATCCTACTAAGTGGTCAGAATATCAATGCCAGACTTCAGGAATCTTACTAAGTGGTCAGAATATCAATGCCAGACTTCAGGAATCTTACTAAGTGGTCAGAATATCAATGCCAGACTTCAGGAATCTTACTAAGTGGTCAGAATATCAATGCCAGACTTCAGGAATCTTACTAAGTGGTCAGAATATCAATGCCAGACTTCAGGAATCTTACTAAGTGGTCAGAATATCAATGCCAGACTTCAGGAATCTTACTAAGTGGTCAGAATATCAATGCCAGACTTCAGGAATCTTACTAAGTGGTCAGAATATGAGGAATTGATGTCGTTCTTAGGGAACTGGTGAATGCAACACTCATGACTGGTGACTGCAACACTCATGACTGGTGACTGCAACACTCATGACTGGTGACTGCAACACTCATGACTGGTGACTGCAACACTCATGACTGGTGACTGCAACACTCATGACTGGTGACTGCAACACTCATGACTGGTGACTGCAACACTCATGACTGGTGACTGCAACACTCATGACTGGTGACTGCAACACTCATGACTGGTGAAACGTTGAGTGCATTTGTGGTTAGATTAGATAACTTTTATCATCATTTATCAAAGCTGTCCAGTCCTCAGCATTTGTACCTGACCAGGATAAAGGATCCTCAGCATTTGTACCTGACCAGGATAAAGGATCCTCAGCATTTGTACCTGACCAGGATAAAGGATCCTCAGCATTTATACCTGACCAGGATAAAGGATCCTCAGCATTTGTACCTGACCAGGATAAAGGATCCTCAGCATTTGTACCTGACCAGGATAAAGGATCCTCAGCATTTATACCTGACCAGGATAAAGGATCCTCAGCATTTGTACCTGACCAGGATAAAGGATCCTCAGCATTTGTACCTGACCAGGATAAAGGATCCTCAGCATTTGTACCTGACCAGGATAAAGGATCCTCAGCATTTGTACCTGACCAGGATAAAGGATCCTCAGCATTTGCACCTGACCAGGATAAAGAATCCTCAGCATTTGTACCTGACCAGGATAAAGGATCCTCAGCATTTGTACCTGACCAGGATAAAGGATCCTCAGCATTTGTACCTGACCAGGATAAAGGATCCTCAGCATTTGTACCTGACCAGGATAAAGGATCCTCAGCATTGTTTGCTAAATTAGCTGCTTTTGGAGCACTCAAAGAACTTACGTCTCCAGCTTCCGTGTGCACTTATGAGTCTAATCCTCCAACCTTGCAGATGGAACTGCTTAAAGCCCTTAATCATGTACGTTGCTTGTGTCCCCAGGGTAATTTTCCATGTATCAAACCTAATTTCACAACTCTGCCTCATTCAGTACTGCCCCTTGTTTGTGCCACAGTGGCCAATCACAGTGGACAACAATCACAGTGATCACCCAACACCAGTGTACCGAGTCATTATAACCCTCGTAGTGTTTATAGTACACTCAGTACACATAGTCAGAGGACTTGTTACAACTGCAGTTGTCGTGGTCATATTGCAGTTAACTGTCCTGATAGTCACCCTAAGAGGCGTCGTACTCATGATGACTACCAATCACAATTGCCGTACTGTACTTATCATAGAATACATGGACATGATACATCTGAGTGCAATGCTCTCTTCAACCTTGGGTACTCTAGATCTTTCCGTGGTCGCAGAACCAGGAGAGGAAATAGAGGTCGTGGTTCTCGAGCTAATAACCAGAACCAGGCTCATTCGGGGGAATTCGAGGCCCCAGTCAAACTGCCCCGTGGTGACAGTAGGTGATAATGAGTACTCAATCCTCGTTAGTAATTCCTTCAATGCCTTAAGCAGTCTTGAAGAAGAAAGTCTCGTTGATGATGTTGTTTCACACGTCTTTGACGAAGATTTTTTTGGGGATGAAGTGGAACAAACCTTCTCTGATGAAAATCCTCCTTCATATTTGCACATAAATTCCAATGCAACAATAGGTCCCTTAGTACAAGCATCTGTTCTTAATGCGCCCGTTCATGTGTTCATGGACTCTGGTGCGCAAGTCAATATTATCAGGTCTAGTTTAAGGATAAGCAGTTACGACATGTCCTTCTCGTAGAACCAACTCATGTGTCCTCCCTTAGTGGTGTGGCCGGTTCTCGTCTGTGTGTCCGAGGTCGGACTTCCTTGTTGTTGACCAAATTAGTTTCCCTGGTGATCTTTTACTGAGATTTGTTTCCATGAGAGATTTACGCATTGTGCTTGATTCTTACCGATGGCATGCCCAAATTGATGACCTGATCATACCATTTTGGGGTTACCAGCTTGGATCCGAGATCTGCCATACTGCCGAGGAGTACGAAGTTTGGATTAAGTCCTTACAAGCCAGTGCATTTTCCAGTAGCGTACCCAAGCAATCAGGCACTGGTTATCCTGTCACTCCTGTCTGAGTTCCACCTACAACTTCAGGCTTGCAAGATAGTATCCAGTTGCCTCAGGTGACTGAGGAACCTCAGACTACCTTGAGTGCTGAGCCTATCCCTGCAATGTTTGCTAGTTCAAGTAGTAGTTCCTCCACAGGGAATGACTTGTTGGAAAATGACTATTTGAAACTAGTAATGCCATCTCTTGTTGACGTCACATGCCGTCTGCAGAATGACATTTCTGTTGTGGCTAGTGAGCTCACTAGTGTGTTTGTTGTTGTCCCTCATGTTCCAGATGGTGATAACGTTCTTGTTGACAGTGATTCATGCAAAGTAAAGGGTTTGTTTGTTGAGCCAATTCTTTCATATTGTGTAAAAGAATAAGATCCATCTCTTCCTTGCTAACACTTCCGTTTGCAGTGTTCGCCTCAGTGCAAATACCAATATTGTTGACCTTGTTCACTATCCTTACCCTGTTTAAGTAGGGGATGAGTTGTCACCTGACCAGTGGGTCGGTGCTATTGCAACCGGGGAGAGCACATCCACTCCACTAGATCATTCCACTCGACCAGTAGAGGAGAAAGATTTAGCTTCCACTGACTTCTCAGACGAGGTCAAACGTTTGTTGAATCTGTTGAACAAACGTCGTAAAGCAATTGCCTTACCAGGTGAGAAGATGAGTATAACGAACTTATTGTCCCATCGTATCCCACTTGAACCTGGTACTAGACCAGTTTATATACCTGCATACAGAATGCCTCATTCATAAGTTGCTGTTGCAGATGAACTGATCAATCAGATGCTTGAGGATGGTGTTATTGCACCTAGCAATTCACCCTGGAATGCGGCCCTGATCTTAGTACATAAGAAGGACGGTACTTGGCGCCCAGTGATTGATTTTAGGAAGTTAAATGCGAAAACAATTCCAGATTGCTTCCCACTTCCTGTACTTGGGGATTTTTTACATAATATCGGAGATAACAAAGTCTTCTCCACCCTAGATTTGTTACAAGGGTTTTGTCAAGTCCCTCTTCACGAGGACAGCCAAGAGCTAACTGCATTCTCCACTTCAACAGGCCATTATCACTTCCTCCATATGGCTTTCAGTTTACGCTCTTCGCCTATCACATTCTCGAGGCTAATGACTAATATCTTTAGAGGCCTCATAGGTAACGCACTTATGGTGTACTTAGATGTGATTGTCATGTTAGAAGACGTGGATACGCACTTGAAAAGACTTGACGTGGTACTTGGTAAGCTTGAAGAAGCTAATTTAAAGATCAAACTGTCTAAATTTCACAAAAGACTGGTAGCAAGTACAACACAGTTGCATTTGCTAGCCGAGACCTTACAAAGGCTGAATGTAATTATACAGTAACTGAGCAAGAAGCCTTAGTGATAGTATGGTCTTTGAAGCACTTCCAAGACATCATATATCAGTACTCTGTTCATGTCTTGACAGACCATGCTGATACTTTTATTCCAGAATAAACAACCTACTATAAGACTAGCCAAATGGTCCTTGACTTGCCTGGCAAGTCAAACATAGTTGCAGATGCTTTATCGCGACATGTTAGTATAGTAACTGCAGATCCTCCGTTTAGTGCTGAGGATGTAAAGAATGCCCAAAGAACAGACCCCATGTGGTCTGGTGTGATTCGATTCCTGCTCCAGGAAGATCTTATTCTCACTGTAAAGCCACCAGCACCCATCAGTGACTTTGTCATGAACCAAGAATTACTTTATCGAACAGCCGAGCTAGGTACTTCTAGTAGAAGGGTATAATAGTTAGTAATTCCACAGTCACTAGTGAATGTAGTCTTACAGCTAGTTCATGATGTACCAGGTGTTGCACACCCTGGTATGGATCGTTCTGTGAAACAAGCCAGTTTGAAATACTTTTGGCCTCGTATGGCAACTGATATTACTGAGTATGTTAAGAAATGTAGTGTCTGCATGCAACATAAAGGCAATGTTACTGGTCCTAACCCAATTCAGGTGTATCCAACTACTAGCGAGCCATGGGAAAAAGTTGCACTAGATCTGTTAAATAATTTCCAATGTTCCCTCCAGGGCAACAAACATCTGTGTGTTATGGTAGATCATTTCACCAGATATTGTGAGTTAGTTCCTATTGCAGATAAGACTGCCAAGACAGTAGCTAAAGCGTTTAAAGAATGTATAATCTGCAGGCATACAACTCCTAAGTTCCTAGTAACAGATAATGGAGGTGAATTCTGTAATGAGAGTCTTGAAAATTTGTTTACTTTGTACAAGATCTCTAAATCGACCATTGTCCCTCACCATCCTGCCAGTAATGGTTTAGCTGAAAGAAATAATAAGAAAGTACTTGATGTCTTGAGAGCCACTATCAATCCCAATAGTGCAACCTGGGATGAAGTTATACCTGATGTTCAGTGAGCAATAAATTCTGCTTACAGTACTCCACATTATGCGTTGTATGGTGTCGATAAGCGTTTGCCTTATGAGTTGTTATATTCTAAACCGAAACCAAATTACAATCCTGATTATTTCATAAAAAATTGTACCAGACAAGCTTAAAGTGTTTTCAGAAGGATCCGTGAAACACTTCACAAGTCAACAGCAGAATTTACAAGAGTAACTAACACTCGAGCAAAACCGACCAAAGTTAAAGTAGGTTCGAGAGTTATGCTGACTAACTTTAACAAAACGTCTGCAATGCTTAAGCTTGATCAAAAGTTTGTTGGTCCTTATTGAGTAGTTGAACATATTAATAGAAATAAGTATAAGGTTAGAGAAATCAGTACTGGTCAGTATAAAGAATCGCATTTAGATCATATGAAATTAGTATGTGATGATGACGAGGTCCCTGACAACCAGACAAATGAGACAGACTCTGACAATCCTTCTGATGCTGTACCTTCTACCTCTAATGATCAGTCAGACGATCAACCTGAATGTCGTTATTCACTACATACACGACAAGTATTGAGAAATCCTAAACTGTCATTTGTAAATATCAATTTAGATCTTCCTCAACCACAAATTGAGTTACCCATTGCAACAAAGTTTGATCCTCCCAGAGATGATAATCATTCTGCATATGTCAATCTCTCCCTAGCAGAATTGGGGGTTATGAGTAAATAACCTGTATAGATGAATAATATAGTTTAAATTGTATTTCAACTGTCTGCTACAATATCAATGTAGTAGTATTCAAGAATTTTTTTTTTTTGTTCACGTTCTCTCCGAATTCTGAGATTTAACAGTAAGATTTGAGTGCACCAAGTTTGCCTTGTCTGTTAATCACTTCCTTCTTTGTAAATATATTTCCTCAGAATCTGTAGATCACATGAATTCAGATCGATCAATCATTTTTTTATCTCTTTTATTGTACTATTCCACCGCTGAGTCTATTAATTCCTATGAATTTTGATATATCATACCTTGTAATGCATTACAATAAGATCAATTACATTGATTTCCATCCCAGTAATATCCTTATGCATAGTTATAATGTTAAACTGTTGTATACTTTGACATTGTATAGAATCAGCCCATAGCCGTACGCCTGTTGCCTCTTGTTTGTATTAGCTGTATGTCGGGATGCCATATGTAGCATGGCCGAGCTGTCAATAGTAGTTCAGTAGAAGTATTTTGTATCTTACTAACCATTAGTGAGTCATTATTTGACTTAGCTTTTGTAATAGGTAGGATGTAATATTATAAATTGTGCTCATGTTTATAGTAGCTGCCTTGGAGTTGGCAAACTACCGATTATGACATTACGCTTGTTATGTTGCCGGCGTCTAGTTGCTGGGAGGGAGTCACGTGATTCCACCTGAGGTGGGTGGCTGCTTCTCCTTGCTCCAGAGCAATACCAGCTGGACATCGTTGACTCAACACCTCTCTCCTGTCTCTGCTTGTTTTCTCGCCATTTAGACTCTGTTTGGGTAGAGTATGTATTCGGTGGTGAGACGAAACATACTTCTCAGGACTCTATGTAACTCTGTTCACAGAGGATAGACTAGACAGTGATTTTCGACGTTTTTCTGGGTTGTGTGTCACATTGACACTCTGAGATAACTCAGGTCTCTAGCTACAGCTCCTGACCTAATTCGATAAGGCATCTGTGCACCACCACAGTTTGGGATTGTTTATGCTGAACCTAGATTCAGTAGAAAGGGAGTTTTGTGACTGTTTTGGAGGATCTATTGATGGTCCCCAGTTACGGTCGATTTTCTATCTCCTGGTTCCTGATGCTGTGTTGCTGTTGCTTGTTATATTGCTGTTCTGCGAATTGGTCATTTTCCTGGTCAATCAAGCTGTTCTGATTGTCAGTTTGTTAAGAAGCTAGCTTTTGAGAAGTTCAGTCGGACACTGGTTGAGTCGAGTCTTAAGAGTTACCTGGAGCTCACTCATACACACATATATTCTTATTTGCATATATCTGTATTATTGTAAATACTGACATTGTACCTGATGGTACTTCAGAGTCATTTGGATATATGTGCCCTCAGCACAGCATTATGGTATATGAGAGCAGTGTAGGAGCTAACCTCCTAATTAACCTCCTAATGCATTACTTAATGAACATCCTGATCATATGTACATTTATTTACTTTGAAATCCTAGACACTAACTTTGTTAATAAACATATTAAATTTTATGCTTTAGTTAGTACCCTACCAGTTGTAATCCTCCTGGAGCTTATTGAATATATCGGATAACTGGACCAGGATACTGACTTTGTTGCAAAAGCCCAGTAACAGGCTGGATGCTAGAAGGGCTATCCTTTCTAGTGTTCACTGGAGATGTCTATTACTAATAGATATCGTGTCATTTTGTAACACCATTGAATGCCGTGAGTGTCCCTCGCTCACTTGAGTCACTTCAAGACAGGATAGCAGAGTAGGTCAGGTGAAGGTGGCTCTGAGTGTTCTCCCAGTATTATTACTAATATATAAGTTACCAACCAAGCTACGTTTGTGTTTATTACCAAATCCATCATCAAGAACCCACACAACATTGGTGTGGTACTGGTGTGACACAACATTGGTGTGGTACTGGTGTGACACTCATGGTGCAGCACTGGTGTGACACTCATGGTGCAGCACTGGTGTGACACTCATGGTGCAGCACTGGTGTGACACTCATGGTGCAGCACTGGTGTGACACTCATGGTGCAGCACTGGTGTGACACTCATGGTGCAGCACTGGTGTGACACTCATGGTGCAGCACTGGTGTGACACTCATGGTGCAGTACTGGTGTGACACTCATGGTGCAGCACTGGTGTGACACTCATGGTGCAGCACTGGTGTGACACTCATGGTGCAGCACTGGTGTGACACTGTTGGTGGTACTGGTGACACTTGTGGTGGTACTGGTGTGACTGGTGGTGTGGCACTGGTGTGACACTATTGGTGTGGTACTGGTGTGACACTCATGGTGTAGCACTGGTGTGACACTGTTGGTGCGGTACTGGTGTGACACTCATGGTGTAGCACTGGTGTGACACTGGTGTGGGGTACTGGTGTGTGGCACTGGTATGTTAAAGTGGAGTGGCACTGGTGGTGTGACAATGGTGGTGCGGCACTGGTGGTGCGGTACTGGTAGTGTGACACTGGTGGTGTGACACTGGCTGTATGGTACTGCTGGTGTGACACTGGTTGTATGGTATTGGTGGTGTGACACTAGTTGTATGGTACTGCTGGTGTGACACTTGTGGTGTGGTATTGGTGGTGGTGTGACACTGGTGGTGTGGTACTGACGGTGGTGTGGTACTGGTGGTGGTGTGACACTGGTGGTGTGGTACTGGTGGTAGTGTGAGACTGGTGGTGTGGTACTGACGGTGGTGTGACACTGGTGGTGTGATACTGGTGGTGTGACACTGGTGGTGTGGTACTGGTGGTGGTGTGACACTGGTGGTGTGGTACTGTTGGTGGTGTGACACTGGTGGCGTGGTATTGGTGGTGTGACACTAGTGGTGTGGTACTGGTGGTGCTGTGGTCTTGGTGGTGTGAAACTGATGTTTCCCTAGTGTGGCCCTGGTGGTGTGACACTGATGTGGCCCTGGTGATCTGACACTGATGTGGTCCTAGTAGTGTGACACTGATGTGGCACTAGTGTGACACTGGTGGTGTGGTACTGACGGTGGTGTGACACTGGTGGTGTGGTACTGGTGGTGTAGTACTGGTGTTGGTGGTGTGACAATGGTGGTGTGGTACTGTTAGTGGTGTGACACTGGTGGTGTGGTATTGGTGGTGGTGTGACACTGGTGGTGTGGTACTGGTGGTGTGGTACTGGCGGTGGTGTGACACTGGTGGTGTGGTACTGGTGGTGGTGTGACACTGGTGGTGTGGTACTGGTGGAGGAGTGACTCTGGTGGTATGGTATTGGTGGTGGTGTAACACTGGTAGTGTGGTATTGGTGGTTGTGTGGCACTGGTGGTGTGGTATTGGTGGTTGTGTGGCACTGGTGGTGTGGTACTGGTGGTGTTGTGACACTGAAGGTGTGGTACTGGTTGTTGTGTGGCCCTGGTGGTGTGAAACTGATGTTGCCCTAGTGTGGCCCTGGTGGTGTGACACTGATGTGTCCCTGGTGGTCTGACACTGATGTGGCCCTAGTGGTGTGACACTGATGTGGCCCTGGTGGTCTGACACTAGTGTGGCCCTGGTGGTATGATGCTGATGTGGCCCTGTTGGTGTGACACTGATGTGGCCCTGGTGGTCTGAAACTGATGTGGCCCGAGTGTGGCCCTGGTGGCGTGACACTGATGTGGTCCTATTGTGACACTGGTGGTCTGACACTAGTGTGACACTGGTGTAGTACTGGTGGTGTGACACTGGTGTGGTACTGGCGGTGTGACACTGGTGTGGTACTGGCGGTGTGACACTATTGGTGTTGTACTGGTGTGACACTATTGGTGTTGTACTGGTGTGACACTGGTGGTGTGACACTGGTTGTATTGTACTGGTGGTGTGACACTAGTTGTATGGTACTGGTGGTGTGACACTGGTGGTGTGGTACTGGTGGTGGTGTGACACTGGTGGTGTGGTACTGACTGTGGTGTGGTACTGGTGGTGGTGTGACACTGGTGGTGTGGTACTGGTGTGACACTGGTGGTGTGGTACTGGTGTGACACTGGTGGTGTGGCACTGGTGTGACACTGGTGGTGTGGTACTGACGGTGGTGTGGTACTGGTGTGACACTGGTGGTGGTACTGGTGTGACACTGGTGTCGTGCTGGTGTGACACTGGTGGTGTGGTACTGGTATGACACTGGTGGTGTGGTACTGGTGTTAGTTAGTTACCATTTTGTCCTAGGCACATGTCGATTAGACACTAGGCCTGTTGTATGTATGTGTGTGTGTGTAACGAAACACTTCGAAATGTTTCGGCCCCGCCGGGAATTGAACCCGGGCCCTCCGTGACACTAATGGTGTGGTACTGGTGTGACACTGGTGGTGTGGTACTGGTGCGACACTGGTGGTGTGGTACTGGTGTGACACTGGTGGTGTGGTACTCGTGTGACACTGGTGGTGTGGTACTGATGGTGGTGTGACACTGGTGGTGTGGTACTGACGGTGGTGTGACACTGGTGGTTTGATACTGACGGTGGTGTGACACTGGTGGTGGTGTGACACTGGTGGTGGTGTGACACTGGTGGTGTGACACTGGTTGTGTGGTACTGACGGTGGTGTGACACTGGTGGTGTGACACTGGTGGTGGTGTGACACTGGTGGTGTGACACTGGTGGTGTTGCACTGGTGTGATACTGGTGGTGTGACACTGGTGGTGTGACACTGGTGGTATGGCACTGGTGTGACACTGGTTTTGTGGTACTGACGGTGGTTTGGTACTGGTGTGACACTGGTGGTGTGGTACTGGTGTGACATTGGTGTCGTGCTGGCGTGACACTGGTGGTGTGGAACTGGTGTGACACTGGTGGTGTGAGACTGGTGGTGTGAGACTGGTGGTGTGAGACTGGTGGTGTGGCACTGGTGTGACACTGGTGGTGTGACACTGGTGGTGTGACACTGGTGGTGTGACACTGGTGGTGTGACACTGGTGGTATGACACTGGTGGTGTGACACTGGTGGTGTGGCAGTGGTGTGACACTGGTGGTGTGGTACTGGTGTCTTACAGAAATCACTACACACAGATAAGCTAAAAAATAACAAATATTATTCTCACTTAACAAAGGGGACAGGTCCTTAGCTTCAAATTATAGACCAATTAGTTTAACATCTATTGTGGGAAAACTGATGCATTCATTAATTGACTAAGAAATTCGAAGCCACCTTGAAATACATAAACTGACTAATGAATCCCAGCACGGTTTTACAAAGTCGCGTTCCTGCATTACGAATTTACTAACTTTTTTCACTAAGGTATTTGAGAAGGTAGATCATGGTAATGAATATGATATTGTGTATATGGACTTCAGTAAGGCTTTTGATAGAGTCCCACATCGTAGATGGTTGAGGAAAGTAGAGGCACTGGAATAAGTAGATAGAGGCGTAGTTGACTGATAGACAAGAGGTGCTGGCACCTTCCTTCTTCACAATAACCATAAACAACATAGATGAAGGAATCAATAGCGACGGTCGAAGACACTAAAATAAGACATCAGATAAATACCAGAGAGCAACAGAGACCTGGACACACTGATGTGTTTGTTGAAGTGACACATGATGTTTATTGTAGAGAAATGTAAAGTTTTTAGCCGGGGAGCAGCGCTGAATAACTTGTGGGTTTAGCGCTTAGTTGTCATTGTAAATAATGTAGATCTTATACTCAAACTGAATGAGAAAAATATTTATCAGTTTTGGTTAGCAGTAATTTAAATCCAATAATTTAGCCAGTAATTTAAAACCAATAATTTAGACAGTAATTTAAAGCCAATATAATTATTGTCTTCATGTCAAAAAGTATAAATAACACAAGACTCCAACTTTAAGAGATTACTGTTGTGGTAACTAGTGTGAGTGAATGTGGAGGTGAAGGTATAGGGTGGATGGTGAGGATATGGAAGGTGGTGGATGGTAGAGGGGAAGGAGTGATGGTAGAGATGGAGGGGTGATGGTAGAGGGGGAGGGGTGATGGTAGAGGAGGGGTGATGGTAGAGGAGGGGTGATGGTATAGGAGGGGTGATGGTAGAGGGGGAGGGTGATGGTAGAGGTGGAGGGGTGGTGATGGGTGACGGCAGTGTAAGTGCCACTCACTGCCACACTGTCAACTTCATCAAGATGGCATCTATTGTGTTGCTGTTATGGTTGATGAGGTCACTTTAAAGTTAACGTAAGTGTGTCAGGTTGACCTGACTCCTGCCTCCCTTGTCTGCCTCTACACACACACACACACGTCGTGGGGGTTCGGTGGAGGATTTGGATATTATAAACAACCACGTTGGATGACTTGGTAGAGTGTATTAAGGAACTCTGAGGGAAAGCCAGAACCTGCCTTGTAGTCTGCTATGCTGTGACCTCTACTGACTGACTGATCCTGCCAAGGGCAAGGAGGTTCAAATGAGAGGGTACTCGTGATGTCATAGTAAGGGAGGCAGTGACTCACAAGTAATGGTTAAACTGAAATAGTACAGTACACAGTACAACTGACAGCTCGGCGACGCTAACATATGGCGTCCCAGCATATAGCTAACTCATACAAACTAAGACTGAAAAGGCATTACGGCTCTGGCTGATTCTATACAATGTCAAAGTACACAACAGTTGAACATAATAACTATACATGAGGATGTTATTGTAATGCATTACAAATTATGATAAATCACAAGGCATAGTAATTGATAGAATCAATGATTGCACTGTACAACAACAAAAAATTAACAAAGAGAAAAGCGAAGATCAATCGATCTGTATTCATGTGACCTACGGATTCTGAGGAAGGATATGTACAAAGAAGAAAGTGGTTAAAAGGCAGACTTGGTGCACTCAAGTCTGCCACTGTTAAAACTCACAACTCAAAGGGAACGTGAACACACAATTGTTTTATATTAATAAGTTGATATAGTAACACACAGTAGTAATACTCTCTAGCCTAAATTATCTAAATATAGAGATTATTTACATTTAACACCAACTCCGGTAGGTTGAGATTTACATATGTAGAGTTATCATCTACACACACACACACACACACACACACACACACACACACACACACACACACACACACACACACACACACACATACACTTCACTCTGTCATGTCATACCCATTCTTAACACTGTGCACCCAGTTCTCCACCTCTTCCACATTCAGTTCATAACACTACCATGGCATCACTACTACTATGGTACTTTCACCATGGCACTACTACCATGGAACTACTACAATGGCACTACTTACATGGCACAACTACCATAGTACCACTACAGTGGCACTACTATGGTACTACTAATACCATGGCACTACTACCATGGCACTACTACCATGGTACTACTAATACCATGGCACTACAACCATGGTACTACTAATACCATGGCACTACTACCATGGTACTACTAATACCATGGTACTACTACCATGGTAATAGTACCATGGCACTACTACCATGGTACTACTTATACCATGGCACAACTAATACCATTGCACTACCATGGTACTACTAATACCATGGCACTACTACCATTGTACTACTAATACCATAGCACTACTACCATGGTAATAATACCATTGAACTACTACCATGGCACTACTACCATTGAACTACTAATACCATGGCACCACTACAATGGTACTACTAATACCATGGCACTACTACCATGGTACTACTATACCATGGCACTACCACCATGGTACTACTACCATGGCACTACTACCATGGTACTATTACTAGCATGACACTATTACCATGGTACTACTGCCATGATACTACTACCATGGTACAATTACCATGGTACTACTGCCATGATACTACTACCATGGTACTACTGCCATGATACTACTACTATGGTACTACTGCCATGATACAACTATCATGGTACTATTACCATGGTACTACTGCCATGATATTACTACCATGATACTACTGGCATGATACAACTACCATGGTACTATTACCATGGTACTACTGCCATGATACTACTACCATGGTACTATTACCATGGTACTACTGCCATGATACAACTACCATGGTACTACAGCCATGACACTATTACCATGGTACTACTGCCATGATACTACTACCATGGTACAATTACCATGGTACTACTGCCATGATACTACTACCATGGTACTACTGCCATGATACTACTACTATGGTACTACTGCCATGATACAACTATCATGGTACTATTACCATGGTACTACTGCCATGATATTACTACCATGGTACTACTGGCATGATACAACTACCATGGTACTATTACCATGGTACTACTGCCATGATACTACTACCATGGTACTATTACCATGGTACTACTGCCATGATACAACTACCATGGTACTACAGCCATGATACTACTACCATGGTACTACTGCCATGATACTACTAACATGGTACTACTGCCATGATACAACTACCATGGTACTACTGCCATGATACAACTACCATGGTACTACTGCCATGATACTACTACCATGGTACTACTGCCATGATACAACTACCATGGTACTACTGCCATGATACAACTACCATGGTACTACAGCCATGATACTACTACCATGGAACTACTGCCATGATACTACTACCATGGTATTACTGCCATGATACAACTACCATGGTACTACTGCCATGATACAACTACCACGGTACTACTGCCATGATACTACTACCATGGTACTACTACCATGATACTACTACCATGGTACTACTACCATGACTGTGTAGTCACCTTCCATCAACGTCTTCTTTATGGTCTTTTTATTTCAATCACTCTCACTATCCACCCCGTCAAGTGTGTCCTCCAACTTTCACCCACCCACCCACAACACCCACACACCCACCCACCCACAACACCCACACACCCACAACACCCACAACATAAACCCACCCACCCACAACACCCACCCACAACCCAGCCACCCACAACATCCACACACCCACAACACAAAAAACACCCACCCACCAACAACACACACACCCCAACACCCACCCCAACACCCACCCATCCAAACAACACACCCACCCATCCAAACAACAACCCCACCACCCCCCACCCCACAACACAAACCCCACCCACCCACCCAAACACAAACCCACCCACCACCCATCACACCCACCAAACACCCACCACCCACAACCCACCCACCACCACAATATCCACCCACAACAACCAAACACCTACCCACCCACAACACACACACCCCAACACCCACCCATCCAAATAACACACACACCCACAACAACCACCCTCCCACAACACTCACCCATCCACAAACCCACAACACTCACCCACCCACAACACCCACCCACAACAACCACCCTCCCACAACACACCCATCCACAAACCAACAACACTCACCCACCCACAACACCCACCCGCCTACACATGCAAACACACACACCCACCAACAACACCCACCCACACACCAACCTACACGCAACATCCACCATCCACCCACACGCAACACCCATCTATTCGCAATATCCACCCACACACGCAACACCCACAGGCAACACCCACCCACACACCCACCTACACCCAACACCAACACGCAACACACACCCACAACAACTACCCACCCACAGCACCTTACGTGTGTTGATGGTGAACCTCACATGTGTTGATGGTGTACTTCACATGTGTTGATGGTGCACCTCACATGTGTTGATGGTGCACCTCACATGTGTTGAACGTGCACCTCACATGTGTTGTTGGTGCACCTCACATGTGTTGATGGTGCACCTCACATGTATTGATGGTGCACCTTACATGTGTTGATGGTGCACCTCATGTGTTGATGGTGCATCTCACATGTGTTGATAGTGCACCTCACATGTGTTGATGGTGCGCCTCACATGTGTTGATGGTGCACCTTACATGTGTTGATGGTGCACGTCACATGTGTTGATGGTGCACCTCACGTGTTGATGGTGCACCTCACATGTGTTGATGGTGCACCTCACATGTGTTGATGGTGCACCTCACATGTGTTGATGGTGCACCTTACATGTGTTGATGGTGCACCTCACATGTGTTGATGGTGCACCTCACATGTGTTGATGGTGCACCTTACATGTGTTGATGGTGCACATCACGTGTTGATGGTGCACCTTACATGTGTTGATGGTGCACCTACATGTGTTGATGGTGCACCTCACATAGTGTTGATGGTGCACTTACATGTGTTGATGGTGCACCTCACATGTTTGATAGTGCACCTCACATGTGTTGATAGTGCACTTACATGTGTTGATGGTGCCCCTCACATGTGTTGATGGTGCACCTCACATGTTGATGGTGCACCTTACATGTGTTGATGGTGAACCTCACATGTGTGATGGTGCACCTACATGTTTGATGGTGCACCTCACAGTGTGATGGTGCACCTCACATGTTGATATTGCACGCACATGTGTTGATGGTGCCTCACATGTTTGATGGTGCAACTACATGTGTTGATGGTGCACCTCAATGTGTTGATGGTGCACCTCACATGTGTTGATGGTGCACCTTCATTGTTTATGGTGCACCTCACATGTGTTGATGGTGCACCTCACATGTGTTGATGGTGCACTCACATGTTTGATGGTGCCTCACATGTATTGATGGTGCACCTTACATGTGTTGATGGTGAACTCACATGTGTTGATGGTGCACCTCAGTGTTGATGGTGCACCTACATGTGTTGATGGTGCACCTCACATGTTGATGGTGCCCTACATGTTTGATGGTGCACCTACATGTGTTGATGGTGACTCACCTGTGTTGATGGTGCACCTTAGTGTTGATGGTGCACCTATGTGTTGATGGTGCACCTCACCTGTGTTGATGGTGCACCTTACCTGTGTTGATGGTGCACCTTATGTGTTGATGGTGCACCTACTGTGTTGATGGTGCACCTCACCTGTGTTGATGGTGCACCTTATGTGTTGATGGTGCACCTTACCTAGTGTTGCATGGAGGTGCACCTCACCTGTGTTGATGGTGCACCTACTGTGTTGATGGTGCACCTCACCTGTGTTGATGGTGCACCTTATGTGTTGATGGTGCACCTCACCTGTTTGATGGTGCACCTCACCTGTGTTGATGGTGCACCTCACCTGTGTTGATGGTGCACCTACTGTGTTGATGGTGCACCTCACCTGTGTGATGGTGCACCTTGTGATGGTGCACCTACCTGTGTGATGGTGCACCTCACTGTGTTGATGGTGCACCTCACTGTGTTGATGGTGCACCTACTGTTGATGGTGCACTCACTAGTCAGTTGATGGTGCACCTCACCTGTAGTTGATGGTGCACCTACCTGTGTTTGATGGTGCACCTCACTGTGTTGATGGTGCACCTCACTGTGTTGATGGTGCACCTCACATGTGTTGATGGTGCACCTCACATGTGTTGATGGTGCACCTCACATGTGTTGATGGTGCACCTACATGTGTTGATGGTGCCACTCTCACATGTGTTGATGGGCACCTCACATGTGTTGATGGAGCACCTCACATGTGTTGATGGTGCACCTCACATGTGTTGATGGGCACCTCACATGTGTTGATGGAGCACCTCACATGTGTTGATGGAGCACCTCACATGTGTTGATGGTGCACCTCACATGTGTTGATGGAGCACCTCAACATGTGTTGATGGAGCACCTCACATGTGTTGATGGTGCACCTCACATGTGTTGATGGAGCACCTCACATGTGTTGATGGAGCACCTCACATGTGTTGATGGTGCACCTCACATGTGTTGATGGAGCACCTCACATGTGTTGATGGAGCACCTCACATGTGTTGATGGTGCACCTCACATGTGTTGATGGAGCACCTCACATGTGTTGATGGAGCACCTCACATGTGTTGATGGTGCACCTCACATGTGTTGATGGAGCACCTCACATGTGTTGATGGAGCACCTCACATGTGTTGATGGAGCACCTCACATGTGTTGATGGAGCACCTCACATGTGTTGATGGAGCACCTCACATGTGTTGATGGAGCATCTCACATGTGTTGATGGAGCACCTCACATGTGTTGATGGAGCTCACATGTATGGCTCACATGTGTCTGATGGAGCACCTCACATGTGTTGATGGAGCACCTCACATGTGTTGATGGAGCACCTCACATGTGTGATGGAGCACCCTGTGGGGCACACATGTGTGAGGTCTCACATGTGTTGATGGAGCACCTCACATGTGTTGATGGAGCACCTCACATGTGTTGATAGTGCACCTCATATTTGTTGATGGTGCACCAGGTACTTAATGCCTGGTACACACAACCTGGTGCCCACTGCCTGGTGCACAACCTGGTACCCACTGCCTGGTACACAACTTGGTATCCACTGTCTGGTACACACAACCCGGTGCCGAATGCCTGGTACAGACATCCTGGCACCCACTGCCTGGTACTTACAACCTGGTGCTCACTGCCTGGTACACACAACCTGGCACCCACTGCCTGGTACACACAACCTGGCACCCACTGCCTCGTACACATCCTGGTACCCACTGCCTGTTACACACATCCTGGTACCCACTGCCTAGTACACATCCTGGTACCCACTGCCTCATACACATCCTGGTACACACACAACCCGCACATATAAAAGGGAGGAGCTTACGACGACGTTTCGGTCCGACTTGAACCATTTACAAAGTCACACTATTCATCATCCTATTGATTGGTCTTCTGCTAAAACTGTCTACCCTACGTCCAACTTTCATAGTCGCCGTCTGGTTGAATCCTCCCTTATACACAACTTTCCCTGTATGAATCTTAGCCCTGGCTTTGTCTCTGTTGATGCTTTCCTCTATCATTACATTGTTAAATGCTCTAAACTTCAGAACACCCGTGACTTCCTCAGGTACAAGTGAGGGTGAAAGTGACTTCCTCAGGTACAAGTGAGGGTGAAAGTGACTTCCGCAGGTACAAGTGAGGGTGAAAGTGACTTCCTCAGGTACAAGTGAGGATGACAGTCACTTCCTCAAGTACAAGTGAGGATGACAGCCACTTTCTCAGGTACAAGTGACGATGACAGTCACTTTCTCAGGTACAAGTGACGATGACAGTCACTTCCTCAGGTACAAGTGACGATGACAGTCACTTCCTCAGGTACAAGTGACGATGACAGTCACTTCCTCAGGTACAAGTGACGATGACAGTCACTTCCTCAGGTACAAGTGACGATGACAGTCACTTCCTCAGGTACAAGTGAGGGTGACAGTCACTTCCTCAGGTACAAGTGAGGGTGACAGTCACTTCCTCAGGTACAAGTGAGGGTGACAGTCACTTCCTCAGGTACAAGGGACGATGACAGACATCCTCAGGTACAAGTGAGGATGACAGTCACTTCCTCAGGTACAAGTGAGGGTGACAGTCACTTCCTCAGGTACAAGTGAGGGTGACAGTCACTTCCTCAGGTACAAGTGAGGATGACAGTCACTTCCTCAGGTACAAGTGACGATGACAGACACATCCTCAGGTACAAGTGAGGGTGACAGTCACTTCCTCAGGTACAAGTGAGGATGACAGTCACTTCCTCAGGTACAAGTGAGGATGACAGTCACTTCCTCAGGTACAAGTGACGATGACAGTCACTTCCTCAGGTACAAGTGACGATGACAGACACTTCCTCAGGTACAAGTGAGGATAACAGACACTTCCTCAGGTACAAGTGAGGATGACAGTCACTTCCTCAGGTACAAGTGAGGATGACAGTCACTTCCTCAGGTACTAGTGAGGATAACATACACTTCCTCAGGTACAAGTGAGGATGACAGTCACTTCCTCAGGTATAAGTGAGGATGACAGTCACTTCCTCAGGTATAAGTGAGGATAACAGACACTTCCTCAGGTACAAGTGAGGGTGACAGTCACTTCTTCAGGTACAAGTGAGGATGACAGACACTTCCTCAGGTAAAAGTGAGGGTGACAGTCACTTTCTCAGGTACAAGTGAGGATGACAGTCACTTCCTCAGGTACAAGTGAGGATGAGAGACACTTCCTCAGGTACAAGTGAGGATGAGAGACACTTCCTCAGTTACAAGTGAGGATAACAGACACTTCCTCAGGTACAAGTGAGGGTGACAGACACTTCCTCAGGTACAAGTGAGGGTGACAGACACTTCCTCAGGTACAATTGAGGATGAGAGACACTTCCTCAGGTACAAGTGAGGATGAGAGACACTTCCTCAGGTACAAGTGAGGATAACAGACACTTCCTCAGGTACAAGTGAGGGTGACAGACACTTCCTCAGGTACAAGTGAGGGTGACAGTCATTTCCTCAGGTACAAGTGACGATGACAGTCACTTCCTCAGGTACAAGTGACGATGACAGTCACTTCCTCAGGTACAAGTGACGATGACAGTCACTTCCTCAGGTACAAGTGACGATGACAGTCACTTCCTCAGGTACAAGTGACGATGACAGTCACTTCCTCAGGTACAAGTGAGGTGACAGTCACTCCTCAGGTACAAGTGAGGTGACAGTCACTTCCTCAGGTACAAGTGAGGGTGACAGTCACTTCCTCAGGTACAAGGGAGATGACAGACATCCTCAGGTACAAGTGAGGATGACAGTCACTTCCTCAGGTACAAGTGAGGTGACAGTCACTTCCTCAGGTACAAGTGAGGGTGACAGTCACTTCCTCAGGTACAAGTGAGGATGACAGTCACTTCCTCAGGTACAAGTGAGATGACAGCACTTCCTCAGGTACAAGTGAGGATGACAGTCACTTCCTCAGGTACAAGTGAGGATGACAGTCACTTCCTCAGGTACAAGTGAGGATGACAGTCACTTCCTCAGGTACAGTGAGTGACAGCATCAGGACAGTGAGTGACAGCCTTCCTCAGGTACAAGTGACGATGACAGACACTTCCTCAGGTACAAGTGAGGATAACAGACACTTCCTCAGGTACAAGTGAGGATGACAGTCACTTCCTCAGGTACAAGTGAGGATGACAGTCACTTCCTCAGGTACTAGTGAGGATAACATACACTTCCTCAGGTACAAGTGAGGATGACAGTCACTTCCTCAGGTATAAGTGAGGATGACAGTCACTTCCTCAGGTATAAGTGAGGATAACAGACACTTCCTCAGGTACAAGTGAGGGTGACAGTCACTTCTTCAGGTACAAGTGAGGATGACAGACACTTCCTCAGGTAAAAGTGAGGGTGACAGTCACTTTCTCAGGTACAAGTGAGGATGACAGTCACTTCCTCAGGTACAAGTGAGGATGACAGACACTTCCTCAGGTACAAGTGAGGATGAGAGACACTTCCTCAGGTACAAGTGAGGATGAGAGACACTTCCTCAGGTACAAGTGAGGATGAGAGACACTTCCTCAGTTACAAGTGAGGATAACAGACACTTCCTCAGGTACAAGTGAGGGTGACAGACACTTCCTCAGGTACAAGTGAGGGTGACAGACACTTCCTCAGGTACAATTGAGGATGAGAGACACTTCCTCAGGTACAAGTGAGGATGAGAGACACTTCCTCAGGTACAAGTGAGGATAACAGACACTTCCTCAGGTACAAGTGAGGGTGACAGACACTTCCTCAGGTACAAGTGAGGGTGACAGTCATTTCCTCAGGTACAAGTGAGGATGACAGACACTTCCTCAGGTACAAGTGAGGATGAGAGACACTTCCTCAGGTACAAGTGAGGATAACAGACACTTCCTCAGGTACAAGTGAGGGTGACAGACACTTCCTCAGGTACAAGTGAGGATGACAGACACTTCCTCAGGTACAAGTGAGGGTGACAGACACTTCCTCAGGTACAAGTGAGGATGAGAGACACTTCCTCAGGTACAAGTGAGGATGACAGACACTTCCTCAGGTACAAGTGAGGATGACAGACACTTCCTCAGGTACATAGTAATGATCATAGTGACACTTAAGGTTCATGATACTTGACTTATTTCTCATTGTATCTTTTGTTTCTTCTATTCTTCTCATCGTAGATATAATGTAGTGTCTACGATGGATACTCACCTAATTGTGGTTGCAGGGGTCGAGTAATAGCTCCTGACCCCGCCTCTACACTGGTCGCTACTAGCTTACTTTCCCTGCTCCATGACCTTCATCATACCTCGTCTTAAAGCTATGTATGGTTTCTGCCTCCACTACATCACTTTCCAGACTATTCCACTTCCTGACAGCTCTATGGCTGAAGAAATACTTCCTAACATCCCTGTGACTTATCTGAGTCTTCAATTTCCAATTGTGACCCCTTGTTTCTGTGTCACATCTTTGTAACATTCTGTCTCTGTCCACTTTGTCAATTCCTCTCAGTATTTTATATGTCGTTATCATGTCCCCTTATCTCTTCTGTCCTCCAGTGTC
>WNWK01020070.1:0-36579 GCA_009830355.1 Cherax destructor | reverse complement strand
TGTATCACTTTGAAAATCCCAGAGTGTTCAAGAAACACAATCTCAACAATAATAATTTGTGTGTGTTTTGGAAGGCTAACACTAAGGCATGGGTCACGAAGGCAATTTTCCTGGAATGGTTCACTGGAGTGTTTGGCCCCAGTGTGAAAAAGTACCTCCTGGAAAAGAAATTGCCACTCAAGTGCCTCCTGGTTATGGACAATGCTCCTGCTCATCCTCACAACTTGGCAGACTATTTCTCTGAGGACTTCAATTTCATCACAGTGAAGTTCTTGCCTCCTAACACCACTCCTCTCATCCAGCCCATGGACCAGCAGGTCATTTGTAACTTCAAAAAACTGTACACAAAAGCAGTGTTTCAAAAGTGCTTTGAAGTGACCTCGGACACTGAGTTGACCCTAAGAGAGTTCTGGAAAGATCACTTCAGTATCCTCCATTGCATAAGCCTTATAGGTAAGGCTTGGGAGGGAGTGACTTCCAGGACTTTGAACTCTGCTTGGAGACAATTGTGGCTGGATTGTGTCCAACAGGGGGATTTTGAAGGGTTTGAGGCTGACCCTGACCCTGACGACCCTGTGCCTGTTGTGGAAGGAATTGTGGCATTGGGGAACTGCCTGGGGTTGGAGGTGAGTGGCGAAGATGTGGAAGAGTTTTTTGGAGGACCACAGGGTAGAGCTAACCACTGAAGAGCTGCAAGAGCTTCATCTCCAACAGCATCAGACCACAGTAGAGGAAATTGATTCACAGGAGGAAGATGGACTGGGTGAGGTAACGTCTTCAGAGGTTAAGGAAATTTGTTCTATGTGAAATAAGGCGCAGACATTTGTTGAAAAACACCACCCTGAGCAAGCTGAAACAAGCCATATCTGCAACATGTTCAGTGACAAAACCTTGTCCCACTTCAGGAAAATGTTAATGAGATGCCAGAAACAGACCTCTCTAGACAGTTATTTTGTGCGAGAGGGGTCTAGTGACTCTCAAGCTGGTCCTAGTGGCATTAAAAGACCAAGAAGGGAAGTAACCCCAGAGAGGGACTTGTTACCTAAAGTCCTTATGGAGGGGGATTTCCCTTCCAAACACTAAGCCCTTCCCCTGTCCTCCTCCCTACCAGATGCCAGCAAGTCTCTTCAATATAGGTAAGTAAATGTTTTTTTATTATTTATTATTATGTTATTTATTATTTATTACTATGTTATTTATTATTTATTAATATGTTATTTATTATTTATTATGTTATTTATTAATTATTATGTTATTTATTATTTATTATGTTATTTATTATTTATTATTATGTTATTTATTATTTATTATTATGTTATTTATTATTATTTCTTGTTATTATGTTTTGTTATTACAGTGGACCCCCGAGTAACGAGCACCCCGAAAATCGTACAATTATGTAAGTACAGTGGCCCCCCGAGTAACGTAAACTCATTCAGAAGCTCTCGTGCACATACGGCAATTTACTCCCTTAAGGAATTATGTCACGTAGGTTAGTCTATTTCAGACCCCCAAAAATACACTTCCACAAGCTCTTACAATATTATACTTACATAATTGTACGATTTCCGGGGTGTTTGTTACTCGGGGGTCCACTGTATAATATTGTAAGTGCTTTTGTAAGTGTATTTTTGGGGGTCTGAAATAGACTAACCTATGTACTTGACATTATTCCTTAAGGGAGTAAATTCGTTCGGTAATGGCACTTGAGCAGGCTTCTGGAATGAATTATGCTCGTTACTCGCGGGTCCACTGTATGTGTTTTGTGTATGTAAAACTATAGTTAATCTTTAAAAAATGTATTTTTTGTGAATATTTTTGGGTGTTTGGAATGGATTAATTGTATTTACATATTTCTTATAGGAAATAATGGTTCAGAAATCGGTCAGTTCGATTTTAGGCCTGGCTCCTGGAACGGATTACGGCCGATTTCCGGGGTCTCACTGTACAAATTTATAGACAAAATATGTAGTCTTGGAGATTGCTTGATACTGAGACCGATCACTAACCCATTTACAATGAACTTCTTTTGTACTTCTTCCATTTTCCTCTTCCAAGTGTTTCTGCACTTCTATCTTGTACTATGGGGTGCACAATCAAGTACAAATTTGTACAAATATGTTCTCTTGAAGACTAAAAGCTAGTGTACTGAGTGGCTGTAAGAAGGATATTGAGATGCTTGACGCTGAGACACTGCGCTGCCTGTTTCCGTGACCCAAGTTCTCGTACTGCATACAATACTGACTTGTCAGAGAGCCCGTCGTAACTCTGAATTGTCGGTAAATGAGTACGTCGGTAAGTGAGGAGAGGCTGTATTATTATTTTGGGGCAGCACTAAACCCTTAGAAATTACAGTAGAACGTCATTTAGCACGAGATTATGTTGCACGTTACTGGTATTGCACGATTTAAGATTTGCGACACATTATCATCTTACACGACGTAAAGATGATATTACACGGTTCGGCAGGAGGGGAAAAATTTTGAGTGTAAGCCCATGGTTATTTACTGCCTAAGAATCCTCATGCTTTGAGGAAAAGGGAATTTGTTTTTCCTTCCTGCAAACTGTAAGTTTATTCAGATACATGGGGCCAGGAGCTGAGTCTCGACCCCTGCAACCACAATTAGGTGAGTACAGTTACATACATTATCATACATAGCAGCATATGTGTAGAGAACCTAGGATAACCCAAAAAATGTCAGTCAATTTAAATACTAAGTCACTCTGACTTTTTTGGGTTATCCTGGGTTCTCTACACATATGCTGCTATGTATGATAATCTTCGTAACTGTATCTGTGTATACCTGAATAAACTTACTTACAGTTTGTGGGAAGGAAAATCAAATAAGCATTCTCACAAGCAGTCTTGTTACTACTACTGTTGTGGTTCAGCAGACACCACCCGCCTTACCCAGCCACCACGGACCCCACCATCCCAGCATTCATACGTATGTATTTCATACGCATTAAAAAGTCCTGGCTACAAGATATTGGACAAGACATAACCCGTGGCCGTAATGAAGTGTTACTTTGTACACATAAAAATATGTAAACATAAGTTTGTGTGACTGACTGACTGACTGACTTGACTGACTGACTGATTTGACTGACTGACTGAATGACTGACTGACTTGACTGACTTGACTGACTGACTGACTTACTGAATGACTTGACTGACTTACTGAATGACTTGACTGACTTACTGAATGACTTGACTGACTTACTGAATGACTTGACTGACTTACTGAATGACTTGACTGACTTACTGAATGACTTGACTGACTTACTGAATGACTTGACTGACTTACTGAATGACTTGACTGACTTACTGAATGACTTGACTGACTTACTGAATGACTTGACTGACTTACTGAATGACTTGACTGACTTACTGAATGACTTGACTGACTTACTGAATGACTTGACTGACTTACTGAATGACTTGACTGACTTACTGAATGACTTGACTGACTTACTGAATGACTTGACTGACTTACTGAATGACTTGACTGACTTACTGAATGACTTGACTGACTTACTGAATGACTTGACTGACTTAATGAATGACTTGACTGACTTACTGAATGACTTGACTGACTTACTGAATGACTTGACTGTCGTGTCAGTATCATATATACACTTGTGTAGTGTATCTTTCCTTTTATACAGCTGGTCCCTTTGCGTGTGACGTCACGGTACCCGCTGACGTCAGAGGCTCAGCGCATGTGCACAGCCTCTCATAGAGGCACTCCCTCACTAACGTTAGACCTACAGGCGAGACAGACGGTGTGCTGGACTCTCCTTTACTTACTGTAAATATACCGTAACCATCCAACAAGGAGTATCTTTGACCTCCTATATATCTCTCACAAGACCCACGCGACAAGTGGTGAGCAGCGGTGTGCCGTAATTTTTATCGATTACGATGTTATAGAGAGATAGACTTCAAGCAAGCAAACAGCCTCCAGACCGACCACGTTACCAGCTCCTAAATCAAAGAAGTCTACATATCTACAGTATCTCCTGGTCAGCTAAGTGCCTTACTTGTTAATTTTGCTAAAACCTACGAGGGGTTGACCCGGGTTTTGCAAATTCTGTACGAGTAAGCCAGAGAGGGGAGAGTCCCATTCAAGCCAGTAAAGCCACCACCAGTTACGTCAGCCTAGGCTTAAGCCAGCTTCTACCTTGCTGTGCTAGTTTGTCACAAGATTCCAAGCCAGTCAATCTGTGTGAAAATATTCTACTAAGCCAGCAAGCCACTCTGCTGTCTGAGAAGTAAGCCACGTGAGTCCAAGCATTTATACCACCTTGTACTCCAGTGTATTGCTGTTCTGTGTACAATAACACCCCCGTGGTATCCTGGGTTATTCAAGCCACCCTGGGTTAAGTTCATGTAAACGGCGTAAGCCACAGGCGCACGCGGGAAGCAGTGTGGGCTAACCCTACCAGCCACCACCCCCCCTCCACCCACGCTAAGGCAGACGCCTTAACCACGTGCATCCACCCACACAAAGCATTAAGTGTGGATTATTTCACCCTTAACTGGGTCCTGCAAGCAGTTTATTGGCTACGAACCAGGTCGAGCGTCCTGAGTGTGTTTCTTCTGAACTGTTGTGCCAACTGTACTAAAGCCTCGGTTCGTAGTTCAACGTTTATGCACATTACTCCTAGATATCTGCGCGTGTGGATCACCATCCTCCACCAGCCTCCACCATCCTCCACCACCACGCTTCAGTCAAGTTTTACACCCTAGAGACATTTATTGTGTTGTTGTTTTATTTTTCAGATAATCTATAGACAATTTCGTGTGTTGAGACAATTTCTGCGAGTTACATAAATTTTGAGTTATCCTAGGAAGTGTTCTGTGTTAAATTAATTATTTGCATTAATTTTTTATTTCACTAGTATTGTCTCTTGTTAGTTATTGCGTTATTATTTCTGTGAATTTCGTTGTGTTACTAAGTATGCAGTAAGTACAGTTTTGTTAAAGTTATCTTGTGTTCCAATATTCCACCAAGTAGTAATTTTTTTAAAAGATTTTAAATTTTTCCCCAGCATTACCCATGTGTTGTTGAATTTTCTGTCTTGTTAATTATTGTGTTTCACCAAGTGCACTATCTGAGTTATTTTTTTTATTATCTTACCCTTGTTTGTTAATGTTTTAATTGTGTAATTAATTAATTTTGCTTGCCCCAGTAACTACATATTGTTTTCTCCTCCAAGCAATTTTTAATTTTTACCAGTAATATTCCCTGCTAATTCTTATGTGTTGCAGTCAGTGTTATTTTTCCCTTGCACCTGCTATTGTTTTGTGTACTTGTTCTTTTTGTATAGTGCTAATGTGCCTTCATTTTGCAGATTAGACAAATAACTTACTGAGGATATTATTTTGCTACAATAATTACTTGTATATAGTCAACAAGAGCATGACTTTGTAGAGGCAGTAAGTTAACTGTTCTGTGCTTTGATGAGTATCTTCAGCTAATGTAAGTGTTCATACAATTTTATTGTCATTAATTTTTCATTTGTTTTCATGTGTTTGAACAATTTCACTCTTAAGTTTGTTTAAAGTCAGTGTTTTTAGTAAATTGTTCAGTAACTGTTGCATTGAGTTACCTTGCTTTGCTTGCAATTAAGAGTAAGAGTGTTCAAACTATTTTAATTCTAATATCTTTGTGTTGTGTGAAAATAATTTACCCCAGTGTGAATTTTTTCAATCAATCATTCCTGAAATTGATTTTGTGTAAAGTAAATTCGCCAGTATTCACCTTGTTTTATCAATTTTGTTGTGTTTAATTGCTCAAGTAACTTGTCATTTCCTAGAGTAATAAGTAATATTCCAGTGAACTTCCTAGTGATACAAGCAGTAAAGTTACTTTATTTATTTGCCAGTGAACAATTCTATTCGAATTGTTTTATCAGATTGTTGCTGTGCCATAACCATTATTGAATTCTTTTAATTAGTTGTGTATTTAATTTTTTTTATGTGTTGCAATTTTGTTGATATTTAAAGAAAAGAAAACTCATTTTGCGTTGTTCAAGTTAAAGCTAGATTGTTTTATTTAGTGTGTTGAATTTTCTTGCCAAGTCAATTTCTCAGTGAGTTATCTTTTCTTTAGTGTTATTGTGCTATTATTCATTGTTACTCATGCAGAATAGTTAATAATTACTACCAGTTAAGCTATATTGTGCTGTATACTTGTGTAAATTTTGCTTTCACTTAAATTTCTCGTCGTCTCAATGCTTCAGTAAGTCATGTCTCTGCAGTAAATTCTTATGCGATAATACTGGTGTGTGCCATTCAGCGCCATAATGATAATGAATCAGTAAACAGTTCTTATAGTCCCTTACTGACTGAAAGACAGTCTCTAGCCTTTGAGCAATGTGTTTGTTCTTCCAGCTTGTATCAGAGAATTGCCAGAGTGATGCGAATGTGAAGTTCAGATTAGTTCTTGTAGAAAGTATGTGTTTACTTGTTAACGAGCCGAGCGATCAAGGCACTAGTAATATACTGTCACTCCTGTCTGGAATTCAGTCCCTACAATATCTTGCATGCAAGATAGCGTTCAGATGCCTAGGGTGCCGGAGGTATCCTGGACCGCCTTGAGTACTGAGTCTATCTTGCAATGTTGCTAGTTCAAGTAGTAGTTCTCTCCAGGGGACGCTTTGTTGAAGAAAGACTATTTGAATGAGTTATAGCATCTCTGCTGATGCAAAAGCAATTTCAGAAAGCCGTTTCTGTTGCTAGTGTATTCACTAGAGTGCCAGTTGTTGTCCCTCGTGTTCCAGATAGTGATCTTTCCAGTTGACAGTAATCCTTGCAGAGTAAAGTGTGTGTGTCGAGTAATTTTACCTGCAGTAAGAGATAGTGAGACCGTTCTCCTTTGCTCATACTTTGTGTATTGAGCTAACTATTTCAACCGGGAGATCCATCCACTCCACCGAGCCTGTTATTCTCAGTAGGAAAGTGATTATAAGTTAATCAAAACCGAGTTGTTCATTCCTCCAGTAGGAAAGTGATCATAAGTTGTGAGCTAAAGATAGAAAATTAGAAAATCCAGTTTAGAACTGACGTTATTGACTGTGTGTTTTGTTATCAGATTTCAGTATCTAGTAAGATTTTGTGTGTTCAGTTCTCTCCGAGTTCTGAGTTTTAACAGTATAACCCGTGTTGCCGAGTTTATCTTTCCTGTTAAAACTTCTTCCCAGTAAATATTTATTCTTCCTCAGAAGCCGAGAGTCATGAATACACATCGATTGATCGATCAAATTTGCAATTGTAATTTATATTTTTAATCCTTATTTTAGATCCATTAAATTTCTCTTAGTACCATTAACTCAAAAGTGCAAAGTAAGATTAATCTTGATCAGTTCAAAATTATAATGTGTTTGCTATTGTATAGATTCATCCAGTACCACCTGCCTGTTCAGCCTATAGAGTTGTCTAGTATGCCGAAAACGTCATACGATAACATGGCCGAGCTGTCGTGTCAGTATCATATATACACTTGTGTAGTGTATCTTTCCTTTTAACTAGCCGGTCCCTTTGCGGTGACGTCACGGTACCCGCTGACGTCAGAGGCTCGCCCATGTGCAGCTCTCATAGGCGTCCTCTCACTAGCGTTAGACCTACAAGCAGACAGACGTGGCTGGACTCTCCTTACTACATGTAAATATACCTAACCATCCTACAAGGAGTATCTTTGACCTCCTATTATCTCTCCCAAGACCCACCAATATACAGAATGGCTACTCTGAAGCTTACTGACTTACGAAACTCGCACTTTACTGAATGTTTACTTTTTTGACTGACTTCTGAAGTTATACTTCTTGTGGTGCTAGAAAGCTGACTCAGTCTTACTTTTAAAATTATTACTTATGGATAATTGCTGACTTTGGGAAAACTGGCTACTTCTGAATGATTACTGACTTACGAATGACTTGACTGAGTACAAACTTGACTGACTTATGACTGACTTGACTGACTTACTGAATGACTTGACTGACTTACTGAATGACTTGACTGACTTACTGATGAATGACTTGACTGACTGAATGACTTGACTGACTTACTGACTGAATGACTTGACTGACTGAATGACTTGACTGACTTACTGACTGAATGACTTGACTGACTTGACTGACTGTACTGACTGACTTTAATGACTTAAAGTTAGACATCAAACCATCGACTTCAGTACCAGAACCTCTACCATCCACCTCAGCCCAGTAGGGCCACAGCATAACTCTCCACTCTCTTCACACTCATCCACAAACACCAGCACCCACAATTTAAGGTAAATACTATTATTTCTGTTACATTTGTAGTCTTAAGCAGTAAAAACAACATAATACATCACGATAATGAACTACAATTACATATTCACTTTTATTTTTGTAAGATCTGTTGGTCTAAAAAAAACTTGTTTGGCTTTTTGGGGACTCCCAGGAACGTAACCCTATTTTTCCAATAAGTTCTGTTAATTATTTAACACGAAATTATCTAACACGACTTTTTCAGGAACGTAACTATCGTGCTAAATGACGGTCTACTGTATATGTATATATAATATATATACAGTGGATCCCGAGTAACGTAAAAACTTCATTCCAGAAGCCTGCTCAAGTGCTATTGCCGAACGAATTTACTCCCTTAAGGAATGTCACGTCAGATACGACAGCTGAGAATAGTCCCTCCCAGCTGTCACTATCTCAGACCCCTCCTTTAAAGTGCAGGCATTGTACTTCCCATTTCCAGGACTCAAGTCCAACTAAATCAATTAACTGGTTTCCCTGAATCCCTTCACAAAATGTTACCCTGCTCACACTCCAACAGATCGTCATGTCCCAAAAACCATTCGTCTCCATTCACTCCTATCTATCATGCTCACACATGCTTGCTGGAAGTCCAAGCCCCTCGCCCACAAACCCTCCTTTACACCTTCCCTCCAACCTTTTCTAGGACGACCCTACCCAGCCTTCCTTCCCTACAGATTTATATGCTCTCCAAGTCATTCTACTTTGATCCATTCTCTCTAAATGACCAAACCACCTCAACAACCCCTCTTCAGCCCTCTGACAAATACTTTTAGTAACTCCACACCTTCTCCTAATTTCCACATTCCGAATTTTCTGCATAATATTTACACCACACATTGCCCTTAGACAGGACATCTCCACTGCCTCCAGCCTCCTCCTTGCTGCAGTATTTGCAACCCATGCTTCACACCCATATAAGAGTGTTGGTACCACTATACTTTCGTACATTCCCTTCTTTGCCTCCATGGATAACGTTTTTGTCTCCACAGATACCTCAATGCACCACTCACCTTTTTTCCTTCATCAATTCTATGGTTAACCTCATCCTTCATAAACCCATCCGCTGACACGTCAACTCCCAAATATCTGAAAACATTTATTTCTTCCATAATCCCTCTCCCTGCCAGTGTCTTGTCATTTCGTTAGGGTGAATAGATGACAACAGTGTGACATCTCATTTGTCATGCCACCGAAATGCCATGATGTCATTGGCATCAAACGCCTGCACCTGACCTCTTTGAGTGCCTGCATTGAATTTAGGCATATGCTTACGATTTCCACGAACTATTCCGCACACATCTGTCAAGTTCACTCGCAAAAAATACCTTAGGGAGGGGCTTGTGTACCAGTTATCAGTATATAATATATGCCCCTTTCCAAGATATGGTTCCATCATTGTTCTAATCACATCAACAGAGATACCCAATAACCTCCTGGTATCTTGCAATGTATAACTTCCAGTGTACACAATAATATCCAATACAATACCACTGTAGTAATCACAAAGCACAAATAACTTTATACCAAAGCGTTTCCTCATGCATGGTATATACTGCTTGAACGACAGTCTACCTTTGAACAGAATCAGTGACTCGTCAATAACAAGCTTCCTGAAGGGATAAAAATGCATATTAAATTTCTCTTTCAGATACAGAAACACATTTCTAATCTTATATAACCTGTCGTTTCTGTCAGGCCTAGTTTTGTCTGAGAAATGGAGCATCCTTAGCAGTAGCACAAATCGATTCACTGATATTATATCACTGAAACCTGGTGTTGGAATCAGGCGGTCTGTCGACCAGTATGATTTGACACTGTGCTTATACACATGTGGCATAAGCATTATTGTGGCAAACAAAAGATACATCTCAGCCACAGTTGTCTCTTTCCACCTGTTGAGGCGTGATGTTGGTGAAAGTATTGTGTTTGCCATGATGTACTCGAAGTATCTGTTGCTTTCCCTGACAATAATATCCATCAAGGTTTCATCAAAGAATAATTCAAAGCATTCCAGTTCAGTGGCATTGTTCCCAAGTGGACAAGATGGGCGTATTCCACATTGACTTTCATCAAACTGATGGGGACTGGGAATAAAATTGTCAGCTTCTTGCCAATCCCAGGTGCGGTCTGCTGGTGGGTACTGGATATTTACAGGTGGTTGTGGGGGTTGTGGAAGTGGAGGTTGTGGTTGTGGGGGTTGTGGAAGTGGAGGTTGTGGTTGTGGGGATTGGTGGGTGGGTGAGGGTTGGATTTGTTGTAGCTGAGCTGACTCAGCGGCGTCAGTGCCAGCATGGTCCACTGCTGGTGCCTCGTGCCTGGCACCACCACCACTACAACTAACAGATGGTTGCGCATTTCTCATTCCAATTGCAACACTATCATTGTCATTTTCACTATCACTTCCTGTTGTACGCCCACGGGATGTACTCCTTCCCCTTGGAACAGCATATGGCACGCTATCAGAGCGCATATGGCACGCTATCAGAGCGCATATACCGTCGTATATACTGACGCTTCACTGGAGAATATTCCACTTCACTCTCGCTACTGGAACTGTTTTGAAGAGCTTGGAGTTCATATTCACTATCATTACCATTGCTCACATCAGAGTCTGGGATATGAGTAAATAACAGTTTCCTCTTTCGTTCTGGTACAATTGAGCGTGAACAAGATGCCACAGCACCGGAGGTGGAAGGCTGAGGGTCGTCTGGGTTTTCCTCAATATTACCGGTATTATGGTCATTAGTTTTGGTCACAACCGCCTCAAAACCTTGAAACTCATCACCACTGACACTCTCATTGGTGTTAGAACTGTCACTGGGGAACAAAAGTGTCCCAATTCGTCGAGGAGTTAGGAGTTTCTTACCACCAGGCATGGTGAAGAATGTGTACTAACATGGTGTTCCCACAATGCACCACTGGTTCCCCGATTTTTTTCCTATTGAGCACACTGACCACACAGACCCATTCTCTCACCACTAGGCCTACCAGCCATTTCGCGCTTAATTTGAAGGCGCTAGAATTTATGCATACTAGTACGTCAATAACCCCAGAGCGTATGCCGTACTAGTACGTCAATAACCCTGAAAGGGTTAAAGGAGGGGTTTGGGATATTGGCAGTTTGAATAGACTTCTAAACTGTTGTATCTGAGCGCCTCTGCAAAGACAGTGATTATGTATGAGTGATGGTGAAAGTGTTGAATGATGATGAAAGTTTCTTCTTTCTTTTTGGGTCACCCTGCCTCGGTGGGAAATGGCCGTGTTGAAAAAAAATATAAAATATGAAATAAGTTTAAAACACTTGAAATTTTGGATAGTATCTAGACACAATGGAGAAACACGGAGCTTACGGAGAAGGTAAACAAACTGGGTGGCCCACGGTGTCCATATTAGAAAGTCAGGTGGGGGAGCTGTATAGCTAGTTTTGGTCATAGTTTGATATGTCCATATTAGCGGAACGCCGTAAAGTGGGGCCCTACTGTACTTCTGTGCACTTTATAGGGTAGTTGTAATAATTGAATGGGAAAGTTTCTTGCATTCATGAATCAAAAGAATGGAAGGCATACTAGTAAAATAACTAAGAATAAGGTGGAAAGGAGCAATGGAACCGGCTAAAATAGAGGACAAAGTGAGCAAAATCACTTGTGCATAAATTATGCTCAGACCTCTAACTTTACACCCATGTAATTCCGTAACTTTTCCATCAAAATTGTATTTTTTGTTATTACCTTAAGAAATAGATTCTCCACCATTTCAGAAAAAATAATTATTAATTAAAAAAAAAGTGAACACTGACAACAATATTAATTTCGGAGGTCCGGACAGTGATTAAAGCTGAATTATGAGAATATTTTCCATGATGTAACAATAACAGACAATTTTCAAATTTAATGGATTAAGCCAGTTCAATTTAAAATGAAATTTACCTACAGGATTGCAATAACTAATATTCTGCATTTAACCCTTTGACTGTTTCGGACGTATATATACGTCTTACGAGCCAATGTTTCGGACGTATTTATACGCCTAAATTCTAGCGGCCTCAAATCAAGCAGGAGAAAGCTGGTAGGCCACATGTGAGAGAATGGGTCTGTGTGGTCAGTGTGCGCAGTATAAAAAAAATCCTGCAGCAAGCAGTACATAATGAGAAAAAAAAAACTCCGACCGTGTTTTTGGATTAAAACGCCGACTTTGAGGTGTATTTTCGTATAGTATTTATGGTTGTATTCTCTTTTTCATGGTCTCATTTGATAGAATGGAAAACATTTTACAGGAATAGAGATGATTTTGATTAGTTTCATGATGTAAATGATCTTGAAATTGAGCTCAAAGTAGCGGAAATGTTCGATTTTTACCAATGTTCAAAAGTAAACAAATCACACCACGTGTCCAATACACATCAACTGGTGAGTCTAATATGCTTTCACAAGTGCATAGATATTATTTATACAATTTTTACAATAATGCAATAGTCTGCATAACAATAAATCTTCTATTTTTTGTGTGAATAAAAAATCAAAATAGAAAGCAAGAGTAATGTAAGAGGGGCCTAAAGACGTGACTAATGAACAGATAACATCTTATTTTAGTGATAGGGATGTCTGCATTGTTTATTCTGGACCCTATTTTGAAATTGACATCTTTTTTATTTTGCATGAAATTGGCAAAATTGCCATTTTCTGACCACTTTATTGGGTAGTTGAAATCGGTAAATTGGTGATTTCTTGTACTCAATCGATAGAACAAATGGCATTCTAAAGAAATAGCTATGAGTTTGGTCAACTGTCCCAATGGAATTGGCAGAAAATAGGGCACAAAGACATCGAAATCGCCGATGCGTCTATATCACTGACATTGCTAACTTTGCGAGAGCGTAATTCCGTAAGTTTTCAATAAAATTTCATACTTTTGGTGTCATTACCATCGGGAAATGATTCTCTATCATTTCATAAGAAAAAATAATTTTTTTTTTCAAAATTTTCCGACATAGAATGACAGTTTCAGAATGGGGCCTCCGACAGTCAAAGGGTTAACAGACATTGCCTGCTAAATCCAAAATGAATTTCCCCAGCACACTATAAAAATAAGAGAAGTCTGGATTTAACAGACTTTGTCCATTATACTTCTGAATGTTGTCTGGCCAGATTTTGTTCATTAAAACCTAAATACAGTGGTCCCTTGGTTTTCGTGCATCTCTAAACTCGAACATTTATGTAAGTGTATTTTCGTAAGTGCTGTTGCAAGTGTATTTTTGGGGGTCTGAAATAGACTAACCTACGTGACATTATTTCTTAAGGAAGTAAATTCGTTCGGTAATGGCACTTGAGCAGCATTTTGGAACAAATTTTCGGCGAAAACCAAGGGACCACTGTACATTCAATGGAGGTCCATTAAACTGAGGTTTTACTGTACATCCACCTCTTCTAATCTGATATTCAATCTTCTATCATTGCCAAAAGTTCTTGTTCTTTTCAACTTATTTTGGTTGGAATTAAACTTGATTCATACTTCTTATTGTCCTGTACCATGTTATACTTTTAATGTACTTCCATGTATATCTGTTGTTATATACATTAGAATTAATTTTATTCTATGAATATCTTTGAAGTCCTAGGTAGTAGGTTGGTAGACAGCAACTGCCCAAGGAGGTACTACTGTCCTGCCAAGTGAGTGTAAAATAGAAGCCTGTAACTGTTTTACATGATGGTAGGATTGCTGGTGTCTTTTTTGTCTCATAAACATGTAAGATATCAGGTACGTCTTGATACTTCTACTTACACTTAGGTCACACTACACTTGCAATTTTTTTTTAACAAGTCGGCCGTCTCCCACCGAGGCAGGGTGACCCAAAAAGAAAGAAAATCCCCAAAAAGAAAATACTTTCATCATCATTCAACACTTTCACCACACTCATACATAATCACTGTCTTTGCAGAGGAGCTCAGATACGACAGCTGAGAATAGTACCTCCCAGCTGTCACTATCTCAGACCCCTCCTTTAAAGTGCAGGCATTGTACTTCCCATTTCCAGGACTCAAGTCCAACTAAATCAATTAACTGGTTTCCCTGAATCCCTTCACAAAATGTTACCCTGCTCACACTCCAACAGATAGTCATGTCCCAAAAACCATTCGTCTCCACTCACTCCTATCTAACATGCTCACACATGCTTGCTGGAAGTCCAAGCCCCTCGCCCACAAAACCTCCTTTACCCCTTCCCTCCAACCTTTTCTAGGACGACCCCTACCCCGCCTTCCTTCCCCTACAGACTTATACGCTCTCCAAGTCATTCTACTTTGATCCATTCTCTCTAAATGACCAAACCACCTCAACAACCCCTCTTCAGCCCTCTGACAAATACTTTTAGTAACTCCACACCTTCTCCTAATTTCCACATTCCGAATTTTCTGCATAATATTTACACCACACATTGCCCTTAGACAGGACATCTCCACTGCCTTCAGCCTCCTCCTCGCTGCAGCATTTGCAAACCATGCTTCACACCCATATAAGAGTGTTGGTACCACTATACTTTCGTACATTCCCTTCTTTGCCTCCAAGGATAACGTTTTTTGTCTCCACAGATACCTCAATGCACCACTCACCTTTTTTCCTTCATCAATTCTATGGTTAACCTCATCCTTCATAAACCCATCCGCTGACACGTCAACTCCCAAATATCTGAAAACATTTACTTCTTCCATAATCCCTCTCTCCAATGTGATATCCAATTTTTCTTTATTTAAATCGTTTGATACCCTCATCACCTTACTCTTATCTATGTTCACTTTTAACTTTCTACCTTTACACACTCTCCACACACTCTTATTATTGTTATTACTATTATATATGCACACAAGTGTGCCTAAATATACAGTTTTGCTGGGACTTGTGAGACGTAAAAACACCGTCACTGACACATGAGTGACTGGGAGATGGGCAGCATGCCACTCACCCTGTGAAGTCATGTGACTTCACATGCACACACTATATATATGCAACAACAGGTCATTTCCCCCCAGAAAAACTGAGGCACACTAATCATGTAGAGCATGATCCAAATCTATTGTGACTACAGTGGACCCTCGAAAATAGGCTCTCGAATATAGGCGAATTTGAAAATAGGCCACTTTTTTCGGCAAAATATTGGCTTGATATTCGTCAATTGGCTTAAAAATAGGCGGTCGTCTGAAACGCGTCCGCGTGGCCTCCCAGCCGCCTGGGCACATAAACACCACATTAAGCATCAGTGTGCCATTGTTTACAAGCGAGTGACCGCGCCCATGCATTCAGATTAATTTGATTTATATTATTTCTTATGGGGAAAATGGTTTTGAAAATAGTTCATTTTGAAAATAGGCGGACTATCAGGAACGGATTATGGACGATTTTCAAGGGTCCACTGTATTTTTGTCGAACACTTCCTGCAGTCATTATGATCCATTGGACAACAATCAATTCTGGGCTGTTACTTATTTCAAGCACTTAATACAGTTGTAATCATTTGTTAAAAATGTTAGCACTTATAGGGTGTACATCATTTGCAATAATGTAATTATCTAGGTAAGTTACAAACCACAACTGTGATCTATTAAGTTCAAGTTCATGCCAAATAAATGAGAATTCATAAAATTGCACCAACAGAAGATACATTAGACACTATAATTTTTGCATTAGTCCAATTGTTAAAGATGGTCAAAAAAACTCAGGTGCACAAACACAGCATTAGACTCCCGACCAACTCATATATAGTACAGTGGACCCTTGGAAATTGAACACTACTAACTCGCCCTATTATGTAAGTTTATTATTTAAAGTGCTTTTATAAGTGTATTTTTGGGGGTCTGAAATGGACTAATCTAATTTACATCATTCCTAATGGGAATAAATTCGTTTGGTAACAGCACTTGAACAGCATTCTGGAATGAATAATGTTCGAAACTCAGGGGTCTACTGTATTGGTGTTTGTTGACTCAAGTTAAATGGGAAAGAAACCCGTTGGACAAGGTAAAACTCTACCACACTCTAAGTAAGGAACTCTGTACATGCCACTACCTGACACTGTAGATGAATTCTCAATAAACCCTTTCAGGGTCGAGAACCCTGATCTCAAACTTGCTCTCAGGGTCTAAGAATTTAAAAAAAAATTATTTTATCTTATGAAATGATGGAGAATCTTTTTCTGAAAGTAATGAAACCAAAAGTATGAAATTTAATGGAAAACTTATGGAATTAAGCTCTCGCTAAGTTGGCGGTCTCGGTGATATTTATGCATTGGCAATTTTGCCCACTTTGCACCCTATTTTTGGCCAATTCCATTGTTTCAGTTGACCAAACTCATAGATATTCCTTCTATTCTATTGAGTACAAGAAACAGTCCATTTACCTATTTCAACTACCAAATAAAGTGATCAGAAATCAGTAATTTGGCAAATTTCACAAAAAATTAAAAAACTACCAGTTTAATAATAAGGTCCAGAATAAACAATGTGGACATTCTTGGCACTAAATAAACATTTCCCCTATTCCTTAGTCATGTCTCCAACCCTCTCTTATATCACGCTTGCTTTCCATTTTGAATTTTTATTCACACAAAAATTATATGATTTATTGTTATGCAGACTACTGCATTATTGCAATAAGTGTATAAATAATGTCAGTGCATTTCTAAATGCATATTAGACTGGCAAGTTGGACATGTACTGGACAAGTGACATTTGTGTACTCCGGAATATTGGCAAAAATCAAACATTTCTCTAATTTGAGCTTAATTTCAAGCTACTTTCAGTCCTGAAACTAATCAAATCATCTCTATTTCTGTAATATATCTACCATTCTATCAAATGAGACCAAGAAACAGCTAAGGCTCTTTTTTAAACCAAAAACACGGTCGTGGTTTTTTTCCCTCATTATGCACTGTGTGCTGAAGGATTTTTTATATGGTGCACACTTACCACATAGACCCATTCTCTTATATCTAGGCATAAATTTACAGCTCACAGTTTATCTGACACTGATTTCAAAGCTGTTATATAACGGGACCGACACCGAATGGGTTAATGTAGGCTTCACATTAGAATTGTTCTTAAACACAACTCTCACATCAAGGTATTTAAGTAGGGGTATGCTAAATTATAGGTAGAGGTATCAGTATTGTTGGGTATCAGCTAATTCTGATGGCATCAGAAGGCATTGCCCTAAACATGAGCATCAGTAACAGTGGGTATTGACTAATTTTGATGGGATCAGTAGGTATTGGCTAATGTTGATAGTACTGGTAGTGGCTAAAAATTTCATAATGACATTAACAAAACTTCTGGCATCATCCCATCATTATTCCGTAGAAAATACACTTGAGATTTTCGTTGTACAGCAGTACCGACGTATTTTGCAAAGAATGTGCTAGCCTCAGTTGTGTAAAACATATTTTAGCCAAGGTCAAGGCTCTCTGAAAGTCCTTTGGTAATCTTATTTTGATTACAATATCAAAGATGATTTTAAATTCCTCATCGAGACACTGAGACACTAAGGATTACATACCCTCCTTGCCCTCAGAAAAAAAATCCTTTTAACAGTTCTCTCGTGGTTTGAGAAATGGTATACATAATCATTCTGTAAATTTATAACTTAAATTTCCTATCACTCCTACAAATCAAAGCATCCAAAAATTGTAGGCTGGTAACAAGAACCTCAAAAACAAAAATGCCAAGACTGCAATATTGCTGCACACTAACAGCCTACCAAAAGTAGGCAAATCACAGACCTGGAGAATGTACAGGAAACCTTCACTTCTTGTTGATATTCAATATATTCAGTCCAGAACCTAAATTCTTGGGAATGTCTCAAGTCCCTTGAACTGTAATCAATGAAACAGACTAGAAAGATACATCAAAAGTTACACCTAGAAAATTCTAAAGGAATTGGTCAAAAACGCAATAATGAAATCACTCCATATAAAAGCATTAGGCTGGGCAGACAGTGTAATATACCCCCAATGAAAAGCAAGGGGTGCAGTGAGTACACTAAGAAATAGCTTTAGTGTAAAGGGGCAATGACTTTAACACACCCCCTTCACATGTAAGAGGAGTAACGAACAGATTGCCAGTTAACTTCAAGATGGAACTTATTAGGTAAAATGACAAGTGCAACTAATGCGACATTTTATTGTGGCAATGCTTTGCTCTCCAGGAGCTTTGTAATGGCTTGACAAAGCTCCTGGTGAGTGAAACATTGCCACAATAAAATGTTGCACTAGTTGCACTTGTGTCCTTTTATCTAACGCATTGTCGGTAATTCTACCAACATTATAAGATGGATATACCTTTACCTTTGATACCTTAGAAGAGTTTAGAGAGTTTAACTACTCTCGGAGCCTGGCAATGGGCCAGGGTCATCTGATGTGTGCCTGGTCAACCAGGTTGTTGCTGCTGGAGGCCGTTGCCCCACATATCCATCACAGCCTGGTTGATCTGGCACCTGGGTGAAGATACTTGTCCAGTTTCCTCTTGAAGGCTTCTACACTTGTTCCAGCCGTATTTCTGATATCTTCTGGTAAGATGTTGAATAGTCTGGGACCCCGGATGTTGATACAGTGTTCCCTTAGTGTCCCTACCGCACCCCTGCTCCTCACCGGGTTTATTTTACACTTCCTTCCATATCTCTCACTCCAGTATGTTGGTATGGTAGTGTGCAGATTTAAGACCAGGCCTTCGAGTACTTCCCAGGTACAGTGGACCCCCGAGTTTCGTAAAAACTTCACTCCTTAAGTCTGCTCAAGTGCCATTACCGAACGAATTTACCCCCTTAAGAAAAAATGTCACGTAGGTTAGTCTATTTCAGACCCCCAAAAATACTTTTCCACAAGCACTTACAATATTATACTTACATAAATGTACGATTTCCGGGGTTTACGAAACTCGGGGTCCACTGTATATATTATTATGTATCTCTCTCTCCTCCGCTCCAATGAGTAGATGCTCAAGACTTTAAGGCGTTCCCAGTAATTTAGGTACTTTACTGGCTCAATGTGAGCCATAAACGATCTCTGTATTTGTTCCAGCTCTGCTATTTCTCCTGCTTTGAACGGGGCCGTCAGCACTGAGCAATATTCTAAATGAGGGAGCACTAGCGATTTGAAGTGTCACCATCGGCATTATTTCCCTTGTTTTGAAAGTTCTCAATACCCATCCCATCATATTCCTAGCTGTCGTGATCTTTGTCTTGTTATGTTCCTTAAAAGAAAGGTCAGCTGACATAATTATTCCCAGGTCTTTTACGTGTTCCTTTCGTTCTATTTCTTGACCCTCTTGAGTTTTGTAAATACTATTCCTTTTGAGTTCTTCATTCTTTCTATACCTAAGCAGCTGGAACTTATCACCATTGAACGTCATGTTGTTCTCCACTGGCCACTGGAAAACCCTGTTTATGTCTTCCTGTAATTTTTCAGTGTCCTCTACCGTAGTGACTTTCATGTTTATTTTAGAGTCATCTGCAAATGATGATATGTACAGAAGTGTGATGGGTGTTTTTATCCATGTCTACCAAGAGGATGAGAAACAGCAGAGGTGCCAGGACAGTACCTTGGGGCACTGAGCTTTTGACCTCGCTAATGCTGGATCTTGCTCTGTTTACTACTACTTTTTGTGTTCTGTGTGTTAGGAACCCGAAAATCCATCTGCCTACCTTCCCGTAACACCCATGGCCCTTATTTTGTGTGCTATCACTCCATAATCATATTTGTCAAACGCCTTTGGAAAATCTGTGTAAATCACATCTGTGTGATTTACACGCATCTGATAGACTCCCCATACAACAGACCAAGTCTACTGTATAAGATTTTTGTCTGTCAGGGAAAATATGCATGTCCAACAAGCCCTCCATACAATGGACTAAGTCCATGTCATTGGGTATTTCGCTAAACCGAGGACTCACTACAGGTGCTTCTTGACTTACAATGGGGGTTACATTCCAATGAACTCAGCGTGAGTCGAAAATGTCGTAAGTTGAACATGAATACGATACGATAAATAGGAAAATAAATAAATGTCATAGAATAAATAAAAAAAATAATTAATGGAGCTTGTTAAGTTCCTCAAAGTCAGTTCCTGATCAGCCAGGCTGTGGTGTATGTTGGACAGAATGCAGCCTAGTCCGGGACTGGGCTGTAGAGGAAAGTGACCCAGAATTATCTAGAAGAAACGACGGATTGAACATGTTAAAAGGAAACAATATCTTGCAACACAATACCTAATTACTTGAATGACAAGAGGTGGAAAACAAAAAACAAATGCATAACTTATGGTTTGAATTACTTACCATCTGACATGCGGCTGTCACGTGAAGGAGTATTGGAACGTGTTGATGCTGCAGCAGAATCTACTGGTTTGTTCATACTTTCAGCTAACCATGATGAGTACTTTTCTGTCTGATCCACAATGAAACTTAACTGTTGGTCAAGAGCTTTCTTCTTTTTCTCATCTAGCTTTGTTGTTACTTTGTATTCGACTAATTTTTCTACATTGCCCCAAAATGTTCTAATTTCTTTAGCAACAAATGCAGCTATTTTCCTAGTTCTCATTTCTTGTTCTTTTTCTGCCTTTTGTGCTTGCAAAGCTTTGTCCTGAAAATATTTCTGAACCATACGCGCACATTTCTTAGCAGCTGCTTTCTTCCATTTTCGTTCTTGAGCAAAATCTGCACTAAGCCACACCATCTCCTCTAACAGGTAGTCCCAGTGAGCCTTTGTTCTGGGGGGCTCTTGCACTTTTGGCAACCTTTTTTCTGCCCACAATCCCTCCTTTCTTAGTGAAGCAATTCGTTGCATGACATAGGCTTCTTGCCTAGCCTTTTCCACCATTTGGTCCTGCTGTGTTGTTACCTGAATATTCTCACTTGTAGAGGGCATTTTCTGGCGCCCGCCTATTGCTGGACTTGCCAACCCTTTCCCAGGTTTAACAGGAGATGAGGAGGTCCTGATATTAGCACCCAAGGCACCTTTTAAAGGTGACTGAGACCCTGAGGGATTTTCAGTTTTTATTTGAACACCTGAGGTTACGTGTAAAGGGTTGGGAATAGTGAACTTGGTCTCTAACGATTCATCCCCTTCAAGTTTGTGTTGGCGAACAAACTGAAGGAATTCTCGAGTAGGACGTCTACTCCAAGACTGATAGTCCATCATATTACCATCTCTTTCTAAAAAGAAAAGTTCAACCAAATGATCATTGTATTTTTCCTTTACACTTTCTAATTTGGCTTTCTTCCAGTCAGTAATTACCCTCCTTAATTCAAGTAGATCCGAGGGCTTCTCTTCAACCTTAATACGTTTGGCAGGAGGCTGCAACGAAACAGGTGGTGGTCTCCTGGGAGAGGATGAGGGAGAGGTGTTAGGAGTGGCTTCAGCAAGTACAGGAGTTCCATGCACAGAAGGCACAGGAGAGGTGTGTGGTGTGTAGGAGTGAAGTGTGTGGGCATCAGTGAGCCTCACTAGCTCTCCGTCACTACACCCCATGCTGCCAGTCTTCACAGGACTCATTAGCTGTTGCACTAACTGGCACTCTATACCTCCTCCTCCTCCAATGCTGGTGCTGGTACTGCTGGTGCTGCTGCTGTTGTTGCTGCTACTGCTGCTGCTGGGGGCAGTACCCTGAAAGAAAATAATAATTAATATAAAACTAAATTTACAAAATTGGCATGTAAACCAATAAATTAATAAGTACAGCCTCTCCTCACTTAGCGATGTACTCATTTACTGACGCCTAGGACTTACGACAGGCTCTCTGACCAGTATTTATATGTACCTAAATAATGTATATTAGAGCTGATTTCCTCTATTGTTTATTTCAATATACAGTACAATACAGGTGACCGAGTTTCGGTCACCTCGGAATCGAACAATTATGTAAGTTTAATATTGTAAGTGCTTTTGTATGTGTATTTTTGGGGGTCTGAAAGGACTAATCTAATTTACATTTTTCCTTAAGGGAACAAATTCGTTCGGTAATGGCACATGAACAGCCTTCTGGAATGAATTATGACCGAAACTCGAGGGTCCACTGTACTGTTATAAATGGTGCAAAGGTGACATTAAAACAATATCAAAGATGGTTGACACAAACCCACTACCATTATAGTATGCTCATCACTTAGCGACGAATTTGTTTAACGACGTAGTCTTAGGAACGGAACTCCATCGTTAAGTGAGGAGAGGCTGTACAGTACAGAAATCTACATTCTGTTTGCAAAAATTCTATACAAAAAGACATTTCCTCCTTATTTATAATTTTTAAGGTTGGTTGCAGGCGGAAGAGAGAAAGGAAAAAGAAAAGAGGAAGTGAAGGAGGGGGAGTATTGGGAAACTTAAATATTTACAGAACACAAGGATATAAAGAGCAGAAAAAAATGCATGGGGAAGGGTTAAAGAAATAAATTTTGGGGTGATTATTAATAGCAACAATCACCAGAAAACCATATACAGTGGATCCCCGAGTTTCGGTCATCTCGGAAATCGTACAATTATGTAAGTGTAATATTGTAAGTGCTTTTGGAAGTGTATTTTTGGGGGTCTGAAATGGACTAACCTACTTGACATTATTCCTTAAGGGAGTAAATTTGTTTGGTAATGGTGCTTGAGCAGCCTTCTGGAATGAATTATGACCGAAACTCGGGGGTCCACTGTACAATAAATGCAGTAGTGAGTGGCTCGTAAGTACAGTACTGTACTATTTTTTTTTTTAACACAACGGCCATCTCCCAGGAAGGCAGGATGACCCAAAAAAGAAGAAAGACTTTAACCATTACTCACTCCACTATCTTGCCAGAGGTTTGCCAACATTACAGCTCAGATACCCCTCCAAACTGTAATATCCTTGCCTTTGTTTCAGAGTACAGGCACTGTACTTTTCACCTCCAGGATTCAAGTCCAGCTAACTGAATCCTTTCATGAATGTTACCTTGTTCACACTCTACATCCTTGCCTGTTGGATGTGAAAGCAACTTGCATACAAGACCTCCGTTACTCCCTCTCCCCTGTCCAAACTTTCCTAGTATGACCCCTCCCCCTCCATTAAAACTTTCCTAGGATGATCCCTTTCCCTCCATCCAAACGTTCCTAGGATGACCCCTTCCCCTCCATCCAAACTTTCCTAGGATGACCCCTTCCCTCCACTACAGATCTATACACCCTCCAAATCATGCTGCTTTCCTTTGCCCTCTCAAAATGTCCAAACCACCTCAATGACCCCCTCCTCAGCTCTCTAGATAATACTTTTGTTAACCCTGCACCTCCTAATCTTCAAACTATAAATTTTCTATATAAAATTCACACCATACATTGCCATCAGACATGACATCTCCACTACCTCCAGCCTCCTCCTCGGTGCAACATTCACAACCCATGCTTCACACAAACAGAAGTGTTGATATCACTATACTCTGATACATTCCCCTCTTTTGCCTCCATGGATAACATTCTTTGTCTTCACAGATGTCTCAATACACCACCCACTTTTTTCCCCTCATCAATTCGATGGTTCACCTCATCTCTCATAAACCTATCCACTAACAAGTCTACTCTCAATTATCTGAACACATTCACTTCCACCATACTCCCTCCCTCTAATTTGATATCCAATCTTTCAATACCTTAATGTTATGTTACTCTCATCACCTTGCTCTTTCCTATATGTATTCACTTTTAATTTCCTTCTTTTACATACCCTCATACATGTATATTTGTCCATTAACCTTTGCAAATTTTTTTGTCATCGGCAAAAATCACTGATAACTCTCACTTTGTATTAGATTCCTTAAATTTTAATTCCATACTTCTCTCCAACACCTTAGCATTCACTTCTTTTGCAACTCCATCTTTAAATATGTTAAACAACCAGTGACATCATGCATCCTTGTTCAAGGCCTACTTTTATGCAAAATAATTTCCCTCTCTACTGCAAACTTTAACCAGAGTCTCACTAACCTAATAAAAACTGCTTTAACACTTAAGCTGCCACACACAGATGAATGTTTAAATTCCAGTGCCCACAAAATGGCCACAATCTGGAATGTTAGGCCTGCATCGTTGGTCTCCGCACCAACAAAATATTCCTGGAAAACCACGAAGTTTACATCATTACAGTACGCCAGAGTACAACTAAATACTACTCACCCCAGCAACAGCCTGAGAAATTTCTGTCACATTATGGGCTGAAGTGGTGGTCTCATTCTGTACACTAGTTTCTCTTACACTCATTACATCCACTTGGATACACCTGAAAATATGATTAATATTACTGGACTGCTTTTAATAACAACTTTACAAAAATGTAATAAATTCTTTAACCCTTTCACTGTCGATCCCGTAATATTATGGCTTGCAAGCCAGTGTTGGTCCCGTAATACAACGCCAAAATTCTAGCTGCTTCTAGTCTTGCAGGAGATTGCTGGTAGGCCTACATATGAGAGAATGAGTCTGAGTGGTCAGTGTGTGCAGTATAAAAAAAATCCTGCAGCACGCAGTGCATGAGAGAGAAAAAACTGCAAGTGTTTTTGGTTTATGACAGCGACTTTGCAGTGTATTTTCGTATGGTATTTATTGTTGAATTCTCGTTTTCTTGGACTCATTTGATAGAATGTTACAGAAACAGAGATGATTTTGAATGGTTTACAGACTAAAAGTACCTTGAAATTGAGCTCAAAGTAGCAGAAATGTTCAATTTTTGCTGATGTTTAAGAGTAAACAAATCACGTCACACATCCAATGCACATCAACTGGTGGGTCTAATATACTTTCACAAATGTGCTGATATCATTTATACCATTTATACAATACAGCAGTAATCTGCAAAACAGCATACATTCTATTTTTTGTGTGAATAAAAATTCAAAATGGAAAGCAAGCATAATATAAGAAGGGCCTTGAGACGTGACTAATGAACAGAGAAAATGTTATTTTAGTGCTAGCAATGTTTGCATTGTTAATTCTGGACCCTATTTTGAAATTGGCCTTCCTTGAATTTTGTATGAAACTGGCCAAATTACCAATTTCTGATCACTTTATTGGGTAGTTGAAATAGGTAAATGGGCGGTTTCTTGTATTCAATCGATAGAACAAAAGGAGTTCTTGCAAAATAGCTATGAGTTTGGTCGACTGGAGCAATGGAATTGCCTCAAAACAGGGCTCAAATTGGGCGAAATCGCCGATGTGTAAATATCACTGAGACAGCTAACTTCATGAAAGAGTAATTTCGTAAGTTTTCAATCAAATTTCATACTCCTGGTTTCATTACCTTTGGAAAAAGATTCTTTATCATTTCATAAGATTTTTTTTTTAAATTCTTTGACTATGAGCAAGTTTGCAAGCAGATAACTTTAGTTGGTTCTAGAACCAGAAGTAGCTTGAAATCGGCCTCAAAGCAGCAGAAATATTCAATATTTTGCCAATACTCCTGAGGACAGGTAAAGCCTCCCCTACACCCCCCCCAGGTCTGTTTTATAGGTTTTACTAGGTCTGTGATGATGAATTCAAAATGAAAGGCAAGTGTAATATAGGAAAGGCTTAGGGACGTGATTATTGCACATACAAAATGTTGTTTTAGTGCTTCGAATGTTTACAATATTGATGTTGGGCTTTCTAACCCATGGTCTAGTGGCAACACTCTCACTTCACATACAGTGTCCGTGGTTCGATCCACGACAAGAGTGGAAACATTGGGCATTATTACAAATTGCTGCAGGATATGTGGCTTGTGTCTAGGGGTTTATTCGTATGAGATATACCCATGAACAAAACATAATAAGTTATGATGTAAGTGAGAACATAAAACTTCGTAAAATACGTCTTTAACCCTTTCCAGGTCGGTCCCGTACATGTACGGCTTAAAAGCCAGTGTCGGTCCTGTACTTATACACCAAAATTCTAGCGCCTTCAAATCTGGTGGAAGAAAGCTGGTAGGCCTACATATGAAAGAATGGGCTTGCGTGGTCAGTGTGCACAGTATAAAAAAAATCCTGCAGCACACAGTGCATGAGAAAAAAAACGACTTTTTAGTTTAAAACAGCGAATTTGCAGTGCATTTTCGTATGGTATTTATGGTTGTGTTCTCGTTTTCTTGGTCTCATTTGATAGAATGGAAGATATACGTACTACAGAAATAGAAATGATTTTGATTGGTTTCACGATGAAAAGTACAGTGGACCCCATTTTTGTTGATCTCCGTTATAGCCGATTTCGGTTTTGGCTGAGTTTTTTCATAAAAATATTGGCTCCCTTTTCGTCGATGGTACGGAACCTGTCCAGTCCCCAGCGCTTACACAAAGCTGCCTTCCACACACATTCTCAGCCAGTGTCGTGTTGTTTCTCGGTGAGTGAACATATCCTGAGAGGTCATACGAAACATTTCGTAATAATCCATTGTTTTGGGCACTTGTTTATTGTATGTGACTGCTAAATAAGCTACCATGGGTCCAAAGAAAGCTCCTAGTGCCAGTCCTTTGGTAAAGAAAGTGAGGAACACCATAGAATAAAAGAAAGAAATCGTAACAAAGTACCAAAGTGGAGTCGATAAAGGCTATAGCGCCAGCCAGCGATAAAGTGTAGCATTAACAGTGTAGCAAGTAAGTTAAGCGATAGAAAAATGACGATACGAAACTCCTCCATTGTTGTTTGAGGTATACAAGGGCACTGAGACCAATGCCGCCCTCTGCCACCATCTCCTCCAAGGTAAGTGTAAATATTTCTTATTTATAAAGTGTGAATATTTCTTATTTATAAATTAAAGTGTAAATATTTATTTATAAATTAAAGTGTAAATATTTCTTATTTATAAATTATGTACATTGTTTCAGTGTGAATAGTGGTGGTGGCTTCTGCTGCTGCCCACCACCACCACTATATGTACGGCTTATGGTCAGTGGCCCTTATAAACCCAACAATAACAACACACTACCACCAGTCCTCACATTTGTAATGACATATTTTATTCATTCTAGCGTATATATCATGTTTCTATGTTATTAATATTGTTTATTATGTCATATTAGATGAATTGAGATATTTATATTTATTTGTCATTCTTTTCTTTATGTAAATCTATATTTAATCTCTAAAATATTATTTTTTTTGTTAACCCTTTCAGGGTCGTTGCCGTACTAGTACGCCCAAATTCTAGCGGCCTCAATTTAAGCAGAAAACGTCTGGTAGGCATACATATGAAAGAATGGGTCTGTGTGGTCAGTGTGCGTAGTATAAAAAAAATCCTGCAGTACACACTACATAATGAGAGAAAAAAAACTCTGACCATTTTTTTCGATTAAAACAGCGACTTTGCAGTCAATTTTCGTATGGTATTTATTGATGTATTCTCGTTTTCTTGGTCTCATTTGATAGAATGGAAGATATATTACAGAAATAGAGATGATTTTGATTGGTATGACAATGACAAGTACCTTGAAATTGAGCTCAAAGTAGCAAAAATGTTCGATTTTTGACGATGTTCAAGAGTAAACAAATCACACCATGCGTCCAATACACATCAACTGGCGAGTCTTATATTCATGCACAAGTGCTCTGATATTATTTATACCATTTTTACAATGATGCAGTTGTATACATAACAGTAAATCTTCAATTTTTGTGATAAAAATTCAAAATGGAAAGCAAAAGTAATGGAACAAAGGCCTGGAGACGTGGCTAATGAACAGAGAACATGTTATTTTAGTGCCAGGAATGTCTGCCTTGTTTACTCTGGACCCTATTTTGAAATTGGCATCGTTTGAAATTTGTGAGAAATTGGAAAATTGACATTTTCTGACCACTATTTTGGGTAGATGAAATTGGTAAATAGGCAGTTTCTTCTACTCATTCGATAGAAGAAATGGAGTTCTAGTGAAATAGCTATAATTATAGGAGACTGAAACATTGGAATTTGTCGAAAATAGGGTTCGAAGTGGGTGAAATCGCCGATGCGTCAGTGTCATAGATACCGATAACTTCGCGAAAGCATAATATCGTTAGTTTTCGATCAAATTTCATAATTTTGGTGGCGTTATGATCGGAAAAAGATTCTATATCATTTCATAAGAAAAAAATAATTTTTGTCAAAAATTTTTCGACCCCAGGAACACTTTCCTGAGAAGGCCTGTCGACCCCCAAAGGGTTAATACTCCTGGGTGTCTGAAACAAATTAATTGGATTTACATTATTTCTTATGGGGAAAATGGTTTCAGTTTTCGCCTGTCTCTCTGGAACGGATTAAAGTCGAAAACAGAGGGGTCCACCGTATACTTATGTGTACATGTACCTAAATATACTTACACACTGTGCTGGCGTGCAGGTACACATTAACCCTTTGGGGGTCGACAGGCCTTCTCAGGAAAGTGTTCCTGGGGTCGAAATTTTTTTTGGAAAAAAACAAAATTTTTTTTTTCTTATGAAATGACAGATTCTTTTTCCGATCATAACGCCACCAAAATTATGAAATTTGATTGAAAACTAACGGAATTATGCTTTAGCGAAGTTAGCGGTAGCCATGACACTTTCGCATCGGCGATTTTCCCACTTTGAGCCCTATTTTCGACCAATTCCAATGTTTCAGTCTCCTAAAATTATAGCTATTTCGCTAGAACTTTATTTCCTCTATCGAGTGAGTAAAAGAAACCGCCTATTTACCAATTTCATCTACCCAAAATAGTGGTCAGAAAATGGCAATTTTCCAATTTCACACAAATTTCAAACGATGCCAATTTCAAAATAGGGTCCATTACGTCCAAATTACGTACTTAGGTATTGACAAAACCTTCTACATTATGTTTGGGAACAGTACAGGTGATACACACACAACCCGCACATATAAAAAGAGAGGAGCTTACGACGACGTTGGTCTGACTTGGACCATTTACAAAGTCACAGTGTGACTTTGTAAATGGTCCAAGTCAGACCGAAACGTCGTCGTAAGCTCCTCTCTTTTTATATGTGCGGGTTAACATAAGAACATAAGAAAGGAGGAACACTGCAACAGGCCTACTGGCCCATACTAGGTAGGTCCATGTCAAAACCAACCCACCTACAAAAATATTTGCCCATCCCATCCCCAGTGGCACCCAAGCAACCTTCACAACCCTCAAGCCTTCACAACCCTCCAAGTCCCGCTCAAATCTAACCCCTCTCTCATAAGATTACAGAAGGAAGTAACACTGCAGCAGGCCAACCGGCCCACACTAGGCAGGTCCCCCTCAAACCCTAAACCAATCCCACAAACAAAAACACCTTTCCAACCCAACTTCTACTCCATCCATGGAACAAGCTCCGATAATCAGGGCACTACCAAAGAGCGAACTGAAGGAGCTGAAGCACCCGGTCCATCACCAGGGCACTGAAGGAGCTGAAGCACCTGGTCCATCACCAGGGCACTGAAGGAGCCAAAACACCCGGTCCATCACCAGGGCACTGAAGGAGCCGAAGCACCTGGTCCATCACCAGGGACCTGAAGCACCTGGTCGTGAAGAACAGGAGGAATCGTGAAGAACAGGAGGAGTATGAGGTGGTCAGTCCCTCAATCTTAGAGTCGATGTTGTCAGTCCATCAATCATGTGTCCATCAATCATTGTGTGTGTAGTGTTGAGATTAGAGAGACCAGAGATGTAGGGAAGGCAGAGGACAGGAGAGTTCCCAGGAGTAGAGGGTTTAGGAGAGAAGAAAGTCCGTTTGGCACGAGAGAAAGCAGAGTCTATGAAATGGGACTTTGTAAATGGTCCAAGTCGGACCGAAACGTCGTCATAAGCTCCTCTCTTTTTATATGTGCAGGTTGTGTGTGTATTGTTCCAGTCACGGTATTGTGCCTTTTGTTATTTAAGTACAGGTGATGCATAGCTAAACATAACGATTGACAACACTCTTATTGCTAAACATAATGAAGGCAAATTCCTGCATCTGCACCTTGATAGCAACCTGAAATTCAACACCCATATCCAACACATAACAAAAAAAAGTATCCAAAACAGTTGAGATCCTCTCCAAGATGCGTTACTACGTACCACAATCAGCCCTACTCGCACTATTCTATTCACTCATCTATCCCTACCTCACCTATGCTATTTGTGCCTGGGGATCAACAGCAGCAACCCATCTAAAGCCAATAATAACCCAATAAAAAGCTGCAGTAAGAATTATCACGCAATCCAATGCTAGACAACACACCCCCCACTCTTCAAAGACCTAAACCTAATCACTGTACAAAACATTCACACCTAATACTGTGCAACCTACATTTACAGAACCATAAATTCTAATATTAACCCTGAACTAAAATACTTTCTTGACAGTTGCAACAGGACCCATAGACTCAATACCAGACACAAAAATCTCTATGACATTCCTTGCGTCCAGCCAAATCTCTACAAAAATTCAATGTACATAAAAGGGTCTAAAATCTGGAACTCCCTGCCTGAAAACTCGACCACCATTTTCAAAACTACCATTAAAAATCATCTTATCTCCCTAACACACCCCATCATCAGCTAACTACATAGTATGTGTATATGAAAACCACCTATTCTCCTATTTGTATCATGAACACATCCAAAACAAAATAGACTTACTCTCGTTATCTGTAATTACCCCCTAATTTACGCTTACACTCACCCAAATGACTGTAAACATAAAATTCCTAATATAGCTATTGCCTAATAAATCTTAAGTGAGTCCTAAGTTTGCCTAAGATACTCTCCCAATATAGGAGCTTTAATAGAAACAGTGTATTATGCCAAGACAAAACCATTCCCATTACTAAATTTACTAATTGTAATATTGTTACATGTTCTGTACTACCTCACTATTATAAATCTAATTAATCACTTTAGTTACCTAACTTGTATATCAGTATGCAATAAGGTATATTAAAATGTATTGCTTCATAACCTGTGTCAATACAGAGTAAGAATTAGGATTAGTCTGCCTGAAATGCCTAGGCATGCTAGTAGCCTTCTTTGTAATTAATATTTTATAATATGAAAGCCACACATTGTAAGATTTACAGGAAATAAACATTTTCATTTTCATGCATACTGGTCAGAGAGCAGGTCGTAAGTCCGAGCGGTCATTAAATGAGTACGTTGTTAAGTTAGGAGAGACTGTATATTGGTTGTCCTCCTGTATACTATGAACTCAGTTTCTATCAACTCAGTAAATCAAGACGTGTCATCTGCAAACAGAACAGGTTCAAGGAGACCAGATGCATTGGGGAGATCATTGACGTACATGTATGAGAAAGAGCAAAGGAACCCCTACATTGACAGGCCGAGTTGATGAGGTTATGCCATTAATGGAGACATACTACTAGTGTCTGCTACTAAGATTAAACTTTAAGTATGCAAGAGTATGACCTCTGATACCAAAATGTTCTAGTTCAAGATGTATTAAAAGCTTTCCAAAGGTCTATGAAGAGACCCAGAGGATACTCATTATTTTCCGGAGCTTCATAAAGCAATCAAGCATTTTTATAATTGCATTATTTGTATTTTTTTTTTTTTATTTGAAACCAAATTGGCAGGGGTTGAGTATATTTTGGGACACTAGAAAAAAAAAAGAGTAAATTTGCCTATGAATAAATTTTTTGAAGATTTTAGTTAGCAATGGCAAGTTGGATATTGGCCAATAGTTATTTACGTCGGTTGGATTGCCTCATTTTTGTACAGTGGTCCCTCGGTTTTCGCCGAAAATTCGTTCCAGAATGCTGCTCAAGTACCATTACCGAATGAATTTACTTCCTTAAGAAATAATGTCACGTAGGTTAGTCTATTTCAGACCCCCAAAAATACACTTGCAACAGCACTTACGGAAATACACTTACATAAATGTTCGAGTTTGGAGATGCACGAAAACCGAGGGACCACTGTATTGGGTTAACCCTTGCTATCTTAAGCAAGGGTTTGAGAATGTTCTAGTTTCTAATGATTTGTTGAACAAAGTTGCAATAGTGGGTGACAGCACATTAACTACTTTTTTGCACATTAGTTAGGTTTCCTGCCTTGTTTTTCAGTGAATTTATTATAATCGTGACCTCAGTAGGATTAGAAGACTTCCAGCAAGGTAGTCACTTGCCTGAGCATCTGAAGTTGGTATTTTGCTAGCTAGACTTGATCCTATAGTAGAGACGAAATCATTTAGCAAGATGGCCATTTCGGAATGAATGTTATTTATAAAATATAAGATTAATGAATTTCTGGTCAGGGAAAAACAGCAATGCTTCACTGGAACTTCAACCAAATTTGTTTGTGGATGACAGCATTTGTCATTTCAAATGCAGATCCATCTGCACTCCACAATAAAGTGGACCTGGTTTCAAAATTCTTTCAGATGCGCTCGTATACCAATTTGTTCCTTAAGAAATATGCGAGTGTCTATTTAACCCAAATACCTTAAGCCAAAATCATTTCATAAAGCTGAGATGCAACGAGACCACTGTATATGCCAAACTTGCCAAAATATTTAACTGGAGCACAACTAGCAAACTCTCACTCAATATTAATGATCTTCCATATAATGAATAAATAAAACAAAAAGTTTATTTACACATAAACAATACACCAACTAATAGGCATGATGAGGGGTAAATTACTGGAAATACACCTGGACAATACACCTGCACAGCAAACTAAAATTCAACCAAACAACCAGGTCTAGATTTAAGTAGTATGTAAGCCTATTGATTAGTTTGCCCAAAATGTACTGCATAATTAGTGACTTTCTTCTGAGCCTACAAATGTATCAGATTAAATCTGTATTACATGTATAATAAAATCAATATCTAAAATACAATAGACTTGAATGTATAACTACTGCCACTTCTTTGTATGGGTCACAAGAAATAAAATTATTTATTTATTTATTTACTACATAAGAAAGAAGGAACACTGCAGCAGGCCTACTGGCCCATGCGACGCAGGTCCAAGTCACCCACCGGCCCAAGCCTAGTCAGGGCAGGTCACATCCACTTAAGGAAGGAGCACGGCATCAGACTCATCAGCACAAGCTAGTCAGCTCCAACTCACCCACTCATGTATTTATCTAACCTATTTTTAAAAGTACATAACGATTTAGCTTCTACAAAGGTACTCAGGAGTTTGTTCCACTCATCCACAACTCTATTGCCAACCAGTGGTTTCCTATATCCTTCCTGAATCTGAATTTTTCCAACTTAAAACCATTGCTGCGAGTCCTGTCTTGGCTAGATATTTTTAGCACATTATTTACATCCCCTTTATTTATTCCTGTTTTCCATTTATACACCTCAATCATATCCCCCCTAATTCTACGACTTTCTAGAGAGTGCAGATTCAGGGCCCTTAGTCTATCCTCATAGGAAAGATTTCTAACACGTGGGATTAACTTTGTCATCCTCCTTTGTATGTTTTTCAGTGCATTTAGTATATCCATTCTGTAATATGGTGACCAGGCCGTATTACAGGCCGTATTTGTTCCACTTGGAACAAATACGATGAGGCCTAACCAAAGATATATAGAGTTGAAGAACAACCTGAGGACTTCTATTATTTATGCTTCTTGATATGAAGCCAAGGATTCTGTTTGCCTTATTGCAAACACTTATGCACTGTTTTCTTGGTTTTAGATTACTGCTAACCAAAACTTCTAAATCCTTTTCGAAATCAGTAATATTAAGATCTACATTATTTATTTCATTTGTGGCATGGTTATTTTCCTGTCAAACATTTATAACTTTGCATTTGTCTGTATTAAATTGCATCTGCCACTTCTCCGGCCACTGCATCAGTCTATTCGAGGCTTCTTGGAGTGCTCTAATGTCCTCATTAAAATGAATTGGACGACCTATTTTGGTGTCATCAGCAAACTTGCTTATGTCGCTATTTATTCCCTCATCTATGTCATTCATGAAAATTGTGAACAAAGGGCCCAGCACTGACCCTTGCGGAACACCACGTGTGACGTGCCCCCACTCGATTTCTCCCCATTTAATATAATAATAATACAGTGGACCCCCGGAAATCGAACAGCTCCCAACTCGAACTATTATGTAAGTGTATTTTTGTAAGTGCTTTTGTAAGTATTTTTGGGGGTCTGAAACGGATTAATCTAATTTACATTTGTCCTAATGGGAACACATTCATTCGGTAACCGCACTAGCACAGCATTCTGGAACGAATTATGTTCTATTTCCGGGGGTCCACTGTAATATAATATAATATTTTTATTTCATTGAAAGTTTACATTGAAATTTTGTAATTACAATCATGAATTGAAGTGCAAAGAGAGCCACTATCATGCCATGGCATTATGGGCAGACTAAATCTAATGGCTTAGAGACTACTTAATACTAGAGAATTTGAATGAGTTTGTTTTAGTTAAACATTAGCTTATGTTTATAACAGTTAATAAATTTACTCAAATTACAATCTGAGGATATTACATTGTGACAAGGTGAAAGTACTTGTTTTGTAGGATGGTTACATCAATAGTAAATATTGAAACTATATTATGGGAAAATAACACTGAGCATTGTTGAAAGTAGTTTACAGTATGAGTATTTAGTTTAGGATGAGTAGGTGGTTTTTGAGAAGAAACTTAAATTGATGTTCAGACCCGGTTATTTTAGTATTTACTGGTAATGAATTCCAGATTTTGGGCCCTTTATGTGCATAGAATTTTTACACAGGGTGATATGGACACAGGGTATATCAAAAAGTGATCTGTGTCTTGTGTTATGGTCATAGGGTCCTGTTAAAGATGGTGAGGAGAATTTTGAGCGGAGGGTTTATAGTTGAGTGTAGAGTTCTATGTATGTAGTAGGCACAAGAATAAGTGTGAAAGTTCTTTACAGCAAACTCTGCTGCCTATTCGTCAACCATGCCTCTACCCAGGAAAAAATTTCTCCTATTCAGTGTGCCTAAGTTTCCTCAGTAGCCTCTGATATGGAACTCTATCGAAAGCCTTACTGAAATCCACGTACACAATATCATATTCACTACCATGATGCACCTCCTCAAATGCCTTAGTGAAAAAAGTTAGTAAATTCGTAAGGTAGGAACGCCCCTTTGTAAAACCATACTGAGATTCATTTATCAATTTATGCCTTTCAAGATAGCTACGAATTTCCACGGCAATTATTGATCCCATAAATTTTCCCACTATGGAGGTAAGGCTTATTGGTCTATAGTTTGAAGGTAAGGACCTGTCTCCTGCTTTGTAAATAGGTATTACATTTGCTATTTTCCACTTGTCTGGCACTATGCCAGATTGTAGTGATATGTTAAAAAGATTAGCCAAAGGTTTGCCAAGTTCCTCTTTACATTCCTTTAAAACCCTTGCAAACAGTTCATCATAGCCTGGGTATTTGTTAGGTTTTAATTTCTCTATTTATCTGAGGACCATGTCACTAGTTACCCCAATCGTGCACAGTTTATTATCGCCCTGTTCTACATAATTTATTATTTCTGGAACTTCGCTAGTATCTTCCTGAGTAAAGACTGATAGGAAGTAATTGTTGAAAATTTCACACATTTCCTTATATATGTCAGTGATCTGACCTGAGTCACTTTTGAGTGGGCCCATCTTGTCCCTAATCTTACTTCTGTATACCTGAAAGAACCCTTTTCTGTTAGTCTTCGAATCCCTTGCGACTTTAGCCTCATAATCCCTTTTTGCTTTTCTTATTCCCTTTTTATTTCTATATATAATTGAATATATTGATTTCTTAACTGCCCTTACCCTCTTTTGATATGCATATAAAGTCATACCCCGTGTTACGATGCTATCATCTTACGTTATTTTCGATAACCGATATTTATAACGTAAAAAATTTGATTGCGATTTACGATGTTTGCTTCGTGTAACGACATTCATACCGGACGTGTCCGCTTGGCGCCCAGCTGAGCGCGCACTCCAGGGAGCGTCAGTGTGCTATTGTTTACAAGCGAGATCGACCACCCACCCACACCCACGCATTCATACCAGTATATTGTCATTATTCCACTGTTTTTAGTGCTTGCAACTGCTAAATAAGCTACCATGGGTCCAAGGAAAGATCCTAGTGCTAAGCCTGTGGCAAAGAGGAACAGAAATACATGTACGATAGAACTGAAGGAGGAGATAATAGAAAAATATGAAAGTGGAGTGCGTATCAGTGAGCTGGCCAGGCTGTATGGTAAACCCTTTCTACCATCGCTACCATTGTGGCCAAGAAAATTCAAGTAAAATCAAGGAAGCTGTTGTTGCAAAAGGTTCATCTGTGATCA
>WNWK01020069.1:0-36581 GCA_009830355.1 Cherax destructor | reverse complement strand
AAGATAAGCACCAACAACAACAGCTCACTCCAGCCGCCATTGTTCTCTCAGCAAGGATTGTGGGAAGCCAGCATCTCTCTAAGCTCCTCCCCCTCAAAACATCCACATCACTTTGCATCCTCTCAACATATCTTAAGTTATTACAATGAGACATGCAACTTAATATTATTACTTAATTAAATGTGTGCATTATTTATATAACCTATTATATTGAGAGATCAGGTAATTCAGCTTTTAAGTTTAAGGATGGCCAAGCCTTTTAACCCAACTAGCAGTACTCCCGATTAATTCAATATAATTAGGCATTCATATGTTAATTAATTACAACAATACATGCTGGGTTCCATAGCCCCCCTAACAAGTCCATAATACCCCATAACAATCTCCAAAACAGTAGGCATACTATCAAAGATACAGTACTACTATGTTCCACAATCAGCTCTCCTTGCACTGTATCATTCACTCATCTACCCTTAACTCACCTATGGAATTTGTGCATGGGAATCAACAACATTCAATCACCTAAGACCACTAATAACCCAACAAAAGGCTGCAGTCAGAATGATGATAAATTCCCACTCCAGACAACATACTCCACCAATATTCAAAAGTCTAAAACTACTCACTGTCAAGAACATCCATACTTATTATTGTGCCTACTACATTTACATTTATAGAACACTACACTCAAACATAAACCCTTCACTCAAACTTCTCCTCACCAACCTTAACAGGACGCACGACCATAACACTAGACAGATCACTTTTTGATGTACCCCGTGTCCATATCACACTGTGCAAAAACTCTGTGCACATAAAGAGCCCCAAAATTTGGAATTCATTACCAGTAAATACTAAAGTAACCCTGTCTGAACATCAATTTAAGACTCTTCTCAAAAACCACATACTCACCCTAAACTAAAAACTCAATACACTTAACTTTACCAAATAATATAATTTAATTATTTACTATTGATATAAACAACCTGCAAAATACTTTCAACTTGTCCCAATGTTATATCCCCAAATTGTTAATTTGAGTAAACTTGCTGTCTGCTATAAATAAAAACAGATGTACAACTTGAACAAGCTATGATCAATTTCTCTAGTAGTAAGTAGTCTGTAAGCCATTAAATTTAGACTGCCCATAATGCCATGGCATGATAGTGGCTCTCTTTGCACTGCAACTCATTATTGTAATTATATAATCTCAATGTAAACTTGCAAGGATATAAAATTTGAATTTGAACAGTATACTATTAGTGATTGTGTCAATTTTTATAGAACCTGTCTCTTTGCTTATACAGGAATGATTGCATGCTAAACAAAGCATAAATTCATTGTTGCAATGATATTACAAATTACATTTCATTGATGTTAAATAATTCTAACTAAATTTAGGCTGACAAATGTTAATTTAACCCTTTCGGGGTCGGTCCCATAAAATTACAGCTTTGAAGCCAGGGTCGGTCCCATAAAAGTACGCCAAAATTCTAGCGGCTTCCAATCTTGCTGGAGAAAGCTGGTAGGCCTACATATGAGAGAATGGGTCTGTGTGGTCAGTATGTGCAGTATAAAAAAAAATCATAATGAGAAAAAAACTGTGACCACGTTTGGACCCCCAGATTTCATCAATAATTCTTTCCAGAAGGCTGTTCGAGTGTCGTTACCAAACGAATTTGTTCCCATAAGGATGAATGTAAATTAGATTAGTCCGTTTCAGACCCCCAAAAACACACTTACAAAAATACACTTACATAATTGTTCGAGTTGGGTGCTGTACAAAATCCAGGGGTTCACTGTATTTTCCTATAGTTTCTTGGTCTCATTTGATAGAATGGAAGATATATTACAGAAATATAAATGATTGTGAATGGTTTACAGATTAAAAGTACAGTGGTAACGATATTTTTTCGTTCGAGAATGCTGTTCAAGTGCCATTACCAAACGAATTTATCCCCATAAGGAATAATGTAAAATAGACTAGTCCTTTTACACCCCCAAAAATATACTTACAAAAGCATTTAAAAAAATAAACTTACATAAAAGGGCGATTTTGGGGACCATCGACCATCGTAACTCGAGGTACCACTGTAGCTTGAAATTGAGCTCAAATTAGCAGAAATGTTTGTTTTTTTCCGATGTTCAAGAGTAAACAAAACATCATGCATTCAATACACGTCAACTGGCCAGTCTTATATGCTCTCACGAATGCACTGACATTAGTTATACAATTATTACCATTATGCAATAGTCTGAATAACAGTAAATCTTCTATTTTTTGTGTGAATAAAAATTCAAAATGAAAAGCAAGCGTAATATGAGGGGGCCTGGATGTGTGACTAATGAACACAAAAAATATTATTTTAGTGCCAGGAATGTCTACACTATTTATTCTGGCCCCTATTTTGAAATTGGCCTTTCTTGAATTCTGTGAAACTGGCCAAATTAGTAATTTCTGATCACTTTATTGGGCATTTGAAATAGGTAAATGGGCAGTTTCTTATACTCAATCGATAGAATAAAAGGAGTTCTAGCTAAACAGCTATGAGTTTGGTCAACTGGAACAATGGAATTGGCCCAAAATAGGGCTCAAAGTGAGCGAAACCGCCGATGCATGAATATCACCGGGACCGCTAACTTTGTGAGAGTGTAATTCCGTAAGTTTTCCATCAAATTTTTTGCTTTTGGTTTCATTACCTTCAGGAAAAGATTCTCTATCATTTCATAAGAATTTTTTTCTTTTTTTAAAATTTTCGACCCTGGGAGCAAGTTTGCGAGCAGGGGTCTCGACTCAAAAGTGTTAAACAAGTTTAGGTTAGTTTTTCGAGCAGGGGTCTTGACTCTCAAAGGGTTAAACAAGTTTAGGTTAGTTTTTGTCCCAAAACTAAAATTTTTGTATACTTGACTAATTCACAAAAAAATATCAGAGCAGAAATTTTTCACCTTGTTTGACCAATTTTGCCTAAAAACCATATTACAACATATGTATCACCAATAAATATATTCCCAGCAATTCTTATAACCATAACTATAATTTCTTAGGTGTTGATGAGGAGCAGATGATGAAACCAGTCAAGTTTGATGGCAAGACCTTCCTTAAGTTCCCTAACATGGTGTACAGAATGTAAGTGATTACCGAAAGGGATGTTCGTAGGTTCATACATAAAAATGTGTCCATATATGCCTTGTTTTAATCTTAGGTACTGTACTTATAATTCTGGGATTCATTCATTAAAATGCCCAATATTCCCTTGCTTCATGCTGAACACTATCATCTTGCACTTTGTTGGTGGCAGTTTTATCAATAATGTCAATAGCTTTTGCTTCAGTATCAAAACTTTAATGGCTCAGAGTATCCTCAGTTTAGCTACATATTAAAAAATTTTAATTAACAAACACCACTCTTACTGCCATTAACTAGTACATGATTAACTTGTCTTGATGATGATTATTGTGATAAGTACAGTGGACCCCCGGATTATGTACTGCTCCAAACTCGAACAATTATGTAAGTGTATTTTTGGGTCTAAAAGGACTAATCTAATTTACATTATTCCTTATGGGAACAAATTCGTTCGGTAACGGCACTTTAACAGCATTCTGGAACGAAATAATGACGTAATCCGGGGGGCCACTGTACTTTATCCAGCTGTCATGAACTTTTAACTTGCAGCAGCCAAAGGGCCTTTTTAATATTGACATCAGCTCCCACTTGCTAGGAATTTTTGTATGAATGGCAGAAAGTTATGTAGACCAAAGTGATATTTGAAATTGACAGAAGGGCGAGTAGGTTAATAAGAGTATTGAAGCTGTAAACGTCAGAGATCAGAAGGTTGAATGTGGTACATTAATAATATCGAAGGTGTAAACACAAAAACTCAGGTTGAGGGGGATAAAAATAGCATCGAAGTATAGATGTTAGAGTGGGTATTTTATTACATATGACAATTTTTATATATTTTTTGCATGAGGCTATTTTTAAAAGCATTGTGATAGTTTGAGGGTGTGCATCTTTATATTTAAGAATCTTCTTCAAATATAAATTAATGTCAGTGCCACTAACATACTTGCTCAAAGGTAGGACTTGCTTATGCTGTATACTAATAGAAATATTAACCCTTGCTGCTTTACTACTAATAATAAACCTAATATAACAGTCTCCTACACTTCCTTTCTCCATTAATTTTTTTTTTTTTGCTCCCTTCTATTTTCTCCTTCACCTCATCTTACTAATTCCCTTTCATCCTCCATTTCCATTATACCAATCCAACTTTTCACATTTCATCATTGAATACTTCCACTAACACCTTCCTTGCATCCTTTGGTGATGGGTCCTTCTACAGAAACCTAACCCATTACAACCTCACTGCCGATGACTATGATGCCTATGATTTTCCGGAGCCTTGGACAGATGTTGACCTCAGTTACCCAACCGAGTATGACCTTGAAGATGACATAGCTTTTCTAGAAGAGGAAGACTATGAAGATGAAGGAAAGGCAGAAGAAATTGAAATGTTGGAAAAAAAGAAGGAAGAAGAGATGGTCTCCTTGGGTGAAGAAGTTGAAGAACTTGAGGATGGTTCTGGCCTTCTTTCCCTGTATGATGATGATGAAGCCATGTTGGAGGAGCAGGAGTACTATAGTGCCTTGGAGACTATGCAGAAGGATGACAACGACCATGATAACCTTATACAAGACAATAGAACAGACCAAGAAACAGAGGGGGAGGATCTGGGAGGGTGAGAAGCTTCTACTAACAGCATGATACATTTTTCTGTTGTACTCTTCTCTTTTTATCATGAGCATGTCCCTATTTCTTCTGTGGTAGAATTACATAAACATTGGTCAGGTTTCTTGAGTTGCTGATGGGGATATTATATTACAAGTGTTTTTTCCATACACATTGCATTCATGCACTCTTATTTATTATTTTACACAAAAAAGCAAGCTGCAGTTGTTGCTTGCGTTGAATGATTTAGCTGATATGCACAATGCTTAACCTGTTTTAAATATTTGAAATTGTCTGACATGAAGATTGAGAATTATTACATAACATTTTTAGGCAAATTCCACCATTGTATTTTGAGAGATTTGCTTTTATTTCAGTTGGAAGCATATACAATAAATAATTCACTTTGCAAATTAATTGCAGCAACAAGTGATAAATGGGTGCAATACAGCCAAAGAGTACTTAAAAAGTACATAACTGCAAACTTATTAAATTTTCAGTCCATTTATGTTTCAAACTACAGGCAGTTCCTGCTTAACTGAGTTACATTTCAGAAAAATCATGCAAAAGTTAAAGTTAGCACCCATTTTTTTCCCCTTGTATAAATTGAGATAAGTGATAGAAAATTGTTATTATAATCATAAGTAAGCGCTAAACCTGCAAGGGTCATGCAGCGCTGTAGTGACAGGAAAGCAATGCCTATAAAAATATAAACTATGTTAATATATGCAAACCAGAGATGGATCAAATGATTGTGTATATCAAGGGTTGTTGTCACAATTTGTGGTAGTTGAAGAGAGAGGCATAATAGTCTTCCTCCTGTTTTTGAGATAATGTCATGCTCTTTTGTCTTTTTACACTACTACATATCTTATCACTTGATAATCTTTAATAACTAACTTAGAATCTGTGGAATGTAAAGTAGTGTTATATCTAAGGAAAAATAAAGCAATAATGCACTTGTAACAATTCACATGCACTACCACCTATTTCAAAAGTGCTTGGGAGAGGACTATGTATCTGTAGTTGTAGACTACAGAGCCTAATGCACAAGTCAAAGAGCCACATGCCACCCCTCAGCTCAGCAAGCAATGTGTTGCAAATAACTAATTGCACGGTCACCAGTGTATATGAATATATTCCTCACTAACTCTCAATTGTTAAAGCAAATCCCTGTTGAGTATTTGTGAAAATAATACCCTTATTTCTACAAGTACAGTTACAAGGTATACAGGCCTAGTTGACATCAATGACATACTACTATATAGAAAGCCCCTTGTTATGCAGAGCATTTCAAGCAAATTAGGTCAATTTTGTCCCAGGATGTGACCCACACTAGTCAACTAACACCCAGGTACCCATTTTACTGATGAGTGAAGAGGGACAGCAGGTATCTTATGGAAACACGTCCTAACATTTTCCAGCCGTACTGGAACAGAACTGACTGACCCATTCAGGTTAAACATTTTTGTGAATACTTGTATAATAATACATAATGGTAAATAAAAAATTACTATTTTAAATGGAGAAGAAGTTACAGAAAATTATATGGATTCCTATAGTGCAAATTCACTTAGATGTGATCATATTTCTACCAGAAAATCCCTGTATGTGGTAAAAATTCACATTCATGTGATCCAAGTGGGTAATCACTGAGCTTTTTGATCTTATGCAGTGGGAGTATCTGGGTGCTTTGCATGGGGCATTATGGAAGCAACAACAAACTATCAAAACACAACAGTCCCACATTGTTAAAAGTAGTGTTTGCATCTTGAATTCTTTGTAAGACTTTCCTTGCATGTCTGCAACTGCAATCTCCATTATGGCTTCTCAGAATCCTACTAAATCATCTAGCTCTATCCCTGACCCACTGAAGAAACACAGTAGGACTTTTCTAACACTGGAGGCAACATTGGAGATTTTGAATCTTGATGATACTAATGAGAGGCCATCTGTGCTTGGATATGCTGGCAAGTCAACCATTTGCACCATTAAAAAGAATGCAGAAAGCATTAAGAGTGCTGTAATGCTGTCTTCACCCCATAATCTTAAAGTATTAACCAAATTAAGAAACCCATTTTGGAGAAAGTAGAAATGCAGGCAGTGTGCGTGGAAGACCAGAATCAGAGAAAACTTAGTCTTTTCTTTTCTGCAATCTGGGGTAAGGCCCTGAAAATTTATGATTGCCCAATACAAGATGAAAATGATCAACAAGAGCACCTCATGGTTAGTAAGGGTTGGTCTGACAAATTCCCAAGGCTTGAACAAAACTTGCACGTCCATCTTTGCTTGTGTGTGTGCTTGTGTTGCTGAGTACCAGTGTAGTATATATTACATTACACATTAGGGATTAGGATTGAATTTTGGGTGTTTATTATTTCTGTTGTTTTGACCCAATTTCTTTTTGTATATAACCATTTGATGCATATGTGGAAAGCTCATATTTAATGGGGTAAACAAGTCAAGAAATGTGGAATTGGCAAAGTCTTGGAATGAATCCCAATGTTTTTAATGTTATATATAAATTCACTTTAGGCTCCTAGGCCAGGAATGCCTCTATTGAATAAAGTGAGGGAGACCTGTACTGTTTACATAAAGTGAGGAGAGAAAGTAAGCAGACAATAGGCTGAATGAATAAAAGATTTTAATTTTCTTTCCGTTGAATTTAAACATATGACATTTGTAATTGTTTAAAACTTGGTAAACTTACAATAAATCAATAAATTTTACATACTGAAATAAAACTTGACTTTGATTATATATTTATTAATTAATAGATCTGTAAATTTCAGAAAATATGGAAAAAGAATGCATGTGAATATTGTGTATTATCAGATATATTGAGCAAAAGCACTAGAAAATGTGTTAAGGTTTATCAGTATATACTTATTATGGTATTGATAAAAGGGGCAATCTATAATAATGGCATTATTTGTATGATTCAGCATTTGCTCTTTTTTTTTCCATAGGAATTAATATCTTACTTCATTCAACATTATTGTCATTTAGCAAAATATTGATTAACATTTCTCCTCTTCCTCCTGTTTCAACAGTAAGCGTGGTCAGACTACCAACCACTTCGAGATCAGGTTCCGTGCCACAGCCCCAAATGGAGTATTGGTGTGGCTGAACAAGGGCACTAGTGTCTCCAGGGACTACCTTGCCCTCACAATCAATGGAGGTTTTGTTGAACTCTCCTTCAACCTGGGCACACAACAGTCCATGCTCATCATAAAATCCAAGGTGAACAACTGAAATTGTTCGTTGCTCAAGGGCATGACTAATTTAGTTATTGACATTTATGCTAAAATACTTAAAAAAAAAAAAAAAAAACTCAAATAGCATACTTTTTAAATAGCAATATTTTCATAGGTAAAAAATAATATACACTTTTGCTAGCTGTATTCTTATGAGAATAAATGAATGGTTTAGTGGGATGAAAAAGAGGCCCCCCCCCTGAAGGGAGGTTCCTTGACACTGGTGAGGGGCTCTTGATCTAGGGAATTGGATCTGTGTTCCAGTTCCCTGAATGCCTTCCCATCCCCCTCCCACAGGTGCTGTATAATCCCTACGGATTTAGTGCTCCCCCATAATAATAATGAAAGAAGCCACTAACTCAAGATTCCAAATTTGAACTGGCTAGTCAACAATCAAAAACCACATCTAGTGACTTGTGCAATGAGTAACCCAGGTTATGGCCTGAAAAGAATGACACTCCCCATGGCCACATGCCTTCACCCACACCATCCCAACCAGCAGCCTCCACTTGCACAACCCACCCATACAATTCCTCCCAGTGGCCACATTTCATCATTTCCTCAAGACCACACACCTTAACTTTACACCCTGTCCAGATTCCTGATCACTGAGTTGCCCACCACCCTCATTACTGCCTACACCACCAACTCTACACTCGCCCACCATCGACACCACTTGCCCATGCGTTACCCATGCTTTAACTGCCCCCACACCTAATCACATTCACTCACCATTCTCACCCACAGTGGGCCGCTAGTACTGACACCCACATGGTCACCATTACACCACCTTGTTGTTTCCAGCCTCCACTGCCTAGCATCCTCCAACCCAACCACTCTAATCCCTATACATTTTCATTGAGTGGGACAACCAAACAATAAGGCACCTCCAACTGCTAGCAGAGATGTGGTTGTAGGATCTTTTACTGAGGCCCATCACCATATCGACCTAAACAAGCTTTGTTTAGGTCAATGTGCATCAGTTAAAGATCCTGCACCTCCATCTGCATATTAAATTGTACTCCACACCTAACTTAGAGACCTAACTAGCACCTCCATCTGCTAGCAGATGGAGGTGCCTTATTGTTCGGCTGTCCCACTATTACAATTTTTGTTCTAAAATTTCAAGACCTATAAAAAAAAAAACATAATACAGCCTCTCCTCACTTAGCAACGTACTCGGTCTTACGACGTGCTCTCTGACTAGTATGCAAACCTAAATGATGTATATTAGAGTTGATTTCCTCTATTCTATTCATTACAATATACAGTACACTAGTGTATAAACATTTAAACATATACAGTGGAACCCCGAGTTTCAAACACCTCGGCAATCGAACAAATTGAGTTTTGAACGCTTTTTTCGAACAAATTTTGTCCCGACTATCGAACACATCCCGCATTTCAAACAAATGCGTACCAGACCTGTCCGCCCAGGCGCTCGAGTGCCTCGCCGCGCAGGCATCCTGAGCCAGTCTAGCGTGGTTTATTCTTTAGTGAACATTACCCTGCACGCTCATCCAATTATTTCACAATTAATTAATTGTGTTTGGAGCTTGTTCATTAAGTGCGACTGTGAAATAAGCTACCACGAGTCCCAAGAAAGTTCCTAGTGGTACCCCTGTGGTAAAGAAAGTGAGAAACACCGTATTTTTGTATTTTTTATACAAAAATACGAGTGGTGTGCAAATTTCTGAGCTTGCCAGGATGTATGGCAAAAACAGGTCAACTATCGCTTCTATCCTGGCAAAGGAGGAACAAATCAAGGACAGTTATTTTGTGTGACAGGGGTCCAGTGACTCTCAAGCTGGTCCTAGTGGGATTAAAAGACAAAGAAGGGAAGTAACCTCAGAGATGGACTTGTTACCTGAAGTCCTTATGGAGGGGGATTTCCCTTCCAAACACTAAGCCCTCCCTCCCTCACTCCTCCCTATCTTCCATATGCCATCAACAATCTTCAATAAAGGTAAGTAAAAATGTTATTTTATTTGTTTAAATATTTAAATACATGCATTTATTTAATACATATATCTTTACTATGTAATTCTTGTGTGTATGTAGAACTATAATTAATCTCATTAAAATGTATTTTTTTTTTTTTAATATTTTTGGGTTTCTGGAATGGATTAATTGTATTTCCATTATTTCGTATGGGAAATATTGATTCGACTTTCGAACGTTTCGAGTTTAGAGCAAGCTCCTGGAACAGATTATGTTCGAAACTCGGGGTTCTACTGTACTAAAAATGTTATAAATGGTACAAAGGTGACATTAAAACAGTATCAAAGATGGTTGACACAAACCCACTACCATTATAGTATGCTCCTCGCTTAGTGATGTGGTCTTAGGAATGAAACTCCGTCATAAGTGAGGAGAGGCTGTATATACAATCATAGTAAAACAAATTAACATAATTGCAAGGCGTGGTAGCCGGGCGGGCGTAAAGGAGTGTACGACAATAATTACTATAACACATTTTCTCTAGTACCACCACCAGAGAAAATGTGTATAGTATTACTGGGGGTAAACTACTACTACTTCTTGTAGGTTCGCCGGTATGTCGGCCCGGTCTTCTCCAAATGATGACCCGGCCTTGGCCCCTGGGTAGAGGTGTCGATCATCTTCTTTCTTCAGTCTTCTTTCTTGGGGCCCCCCGGGTGGGGAGCGACTTCTTCTTCTCTCTTGCTGTGGCTCCCCACGGTGGGGATTGTCTTCTGGCATCGCATCTTCATCAGCAGTCGTCCTCTTGGGTCTTCGTCAGTATCTCTTTGGGCTTCGGACTCTTGTAGTCCCGGCAGGCGTGTCTTCACATGGTTGGTAGGAAAGTCATCAGGCTGTAGTTCCACCTACATCATACATAGGCTCCTATTGGGCTTTTTTTTTTTTTTTAAAGCGGAGGGGAAGAAGAAGGATAGGGGATAAGATAGAAGGAAGTGAGAGAGAGTATAGCTGTGGTGATTGGGCTTGATCATCTATGGGATTCTTCAGGTGTTGTCTTCGGCGAGTTCTTCGTCGTCGTCGTCGTCATCGTCATCGAGGGGGCGGGTGAGCGGCTAGGACTGGGAGCAATGTCTCCAAGTCACGGGTAGCCAGGTAAACCAGCCGGGCTGTCTTGTCCTCGCGGGTCAGATCCGCAGGTGCCATCGGGAAGTGCCTGCGGCGGATGTCCATCGTCGCTGGGCAGTCAAGCATGTAGTGAACCAGAGGGTTTGGGACCATCTGGTCACAGTGGCGGCAAAGCTCCTCCCTCCTGCGTTCGATGAGGCGCTTTGCAGTAGGGTAGCTGAGGCGCAGGCGGTGGACACTAACTTGCAGCTCCCTGGGGAGTTTCCTCATGTTTGGCGGGGGTTCCCTACGCGTAGCCCTGTCGTTTCAGTGTCGGCTCCAGGATGCTCCCGGTGCCGGTAACGGGCGTCTGGCTGCCGAGGCTGCCCCCAGGTGCACCTACCTGCGGCTAATGGCAATCGTAGTTGCAGGTTGAGCAGCAAGTGTGGCAGATTTAGCCGCCCTATCTGCCGCATCATTCCCCGGAAGATCGATGTGGCTTGGAATCCAATTGATTGTCGCTTGTCGGCCCTGCTCGGCAAGTGAGTGTAGGTCCCTACTGATAGCGGTGAGGAGCCGTATGTTATCCTTGGGTTCCCTATGCGTGATGGCCTGTATCGCCGCCCTGGAGTCGACATGGATGACCGGAGGTTGTTGGTGTCCTTGGAGTGCGTGTTGAGTGGCCTTCTGGATGGCGTAGAGTTCTGCCTGGAGGATGCTGCAGTGGTCTGGGAGGCGCCAGCCGGCCGTTAGGGAGGAGTAATGCATCCCAGCACCCGTGCGGCCGGCCTTGGGGTCTCTTGAACCATCAGTGTAGTACACTGCACACCCGGGATGCTCCGCTGCAGCGATGCTTGCGGCAGCCCACTGCTGCAGCGCGCGCTGTGGGCAGTGCCGCTTGCTGACTGGGAGGGCTGCAAGATGGGTTACGACAGGGTCTGGTGCCCATGGTGGTGGCACCGTGTACCCATCGACTGGCCGGTCTCACCCCTTGTCCTCTAGGAGCAGCATGGGCAGGAGCTCGTTTGTCACGTCTGCAGCCGACCACAGCCATAGTCGGACACGGCCTCCCGCGAAGTCGCCCAGCTGACAGTCAAGGAGGTCTCTCAGGAGTCGCTCACCGCCCGGCAGCTGGACATATTTGGCCACTCTCCTGGCGGCAACGAGGGCAATCCTGTCTCTTAGGGGCTGCAGTTGGGCCTCTTTGTTCAGACACTGTGTTGGTCCATCCCGGGGCCCCCAGTATGACCCTAGCCGCAGCATTTTGCACTACGCTGAGGCGCTTCAGGCATGAGGGGTGAGCATGGGCCAGGGTGATAGCCCCATAATCGACAAGAGAGCGCACTGCCTGCACGTAGAACATCCGGAGGATATCGTGGCTGGCACCGGCCCTAGGATTTGTCAGGGCACGCATGGCCGTGACCCGTTGACATACTCTGCCTGTTTGCGGAAGGAGAGTCGGCTGTCAATGTATATACCCAGGTATGGGTAACTGTGGACCCAGTCCAGGTTGATGTCTGAGATCTTCAGCCTGGCGTCAGGCACCTTGGCACGAAAGACCATGGCTTTGGACTTGTCTGCCGAGATCTTGAGGCCGAGGCGACGGCAGGTGGTGGCGAGCAGGTTGAGATCGCGTTGGGCTTTGCGCAATAGTCCGGGCTTCCCGATGACAATAAGTGCCAGGTCATCGGCGTAGCTGAGCAGTCGGGTGCCTGCTGAGAATGTCAGCTGCACCAGCTCATGCATCAGCACGTTGAAGAGAGCAGGGCTGAGGACTCCTCCCTGCGGGGTGCCATTTTCCAAGGCCCTGGGGGCGGAAGCCTGCCCCTGGAAGCGCACCCGCGCCCGCCGGCCCTGTAGGTATGAGGAGATCCAGTCAAGCGGCTTGCCCCTCACTCCCCTGAGTGCCAGCAGGTCGAGGATGGCCGGCGCACTGGCCAGCTCGAAGGCCTTCTCAAGATCGAGGAAGACGACAACCTTCGGTCTCTTGTCCGACCCGATGCTGGCCATGAGGGTGGTGATGCTCTCAGAGGTGCCCACTCCCCGTGTGAAGCCATAGATGTGTCGATGTTCCGGACCAAGCTTCCATCTTAGTCGCTCCAGCACCATCCTCTCTGCGACCTTGGAGAGGCAGCTGGTGAGGGAGATGGGCCGCATGTTGCCTGGATCCTTGGGCTTGGGGATCGGTAGGATGTAGGCTTCCTTCTACGTGGTGGGGAGACGCCCGGCCCTCCAGGTGCGGTTGATGACCTCCAGGAGGGCATTATGCCCGTGAGAGCCTGCCTTAGAGATCATGCTGTAGGTGATGCCGTCCTGCCCAGGGGCCGTGTCCCGTGAGGTCTTGAAAGCTGCTTGCAGTTCCCGATCGGTGAACTTGACGTCGGTGACGTCGTGTGTCTCGGATGCCTCTAGAATCCTGGCAGTCCTACCAGGAAGGAGGGTGGCCTGGAGGTCCTGTATGTCTTGGGGCAGGCGGGCTGTGGCCGCTCTGGACGTGAAGAGTGTCACCAGCCTCTCTGCCTCCCCAGCTGGGTCATGGTGAGCACGCACCGCGCCTCTACGCTTGCCCGTAGCTATGTTGATCTTTTGCCAGATCTCAGACAGGGTAGAGCAATGGCTGAAGGAGGCACACCACTCAAACCATTTCGCCAGACGTTTTGTGGGCGATGTGGCGAGCGTGCCGTACCACCTCTCGCAGGAGCCTGAGGGACCCAGCCGTGGGGTTGCGTCGGTGTAGCTTACGAGCACGATTGACACGGTGGTTTTGTTCTTTGACAGCCTCGTCATAGAACCACCAATCGCGCTTGGGGGTACCCCCGACCCTTGTGAGTGGTATTGCCACCTCGGCTGCTTGGAGGCTCTGGGTAGCCTCATCTGGGTCGTCAGAGAGATCAGTCTCCTCCCACCACTGCTGTATGACGTCCTGGAAGCACTGCCAGTCAGCCTTCTTGGTGTTCCACCGCGGAGGTGGGGAGTACGGGGGGAGCCGTGCTAACGACAGGGTGGTGACGATTGCAAAATGGTCACTGGTGAGACGTGGGTGGATTTCCCACCTGGCTCCTGGAAGTAGTATCCGGGAAAGGAGCGTGACGTCCAGTCGGTTGCCATAGTGGTGGGTCGACTCTCCAGTGTTGAGGAGGGCGATCTCGGGGACATCCTCCAGCACTGCTGCCAGGTGTCTGCCTGTCTCGTTGGTGGGGGTGACAGAGCGCAGTAGCTCGTGGTGGGCGTTGATATCCCCAGCCACCAGCACGCCTTGGTTGGGTGACACAGCGAGAGCTGCCACTTCGGAGAGGTCAAGGGTGACTCTTGGGTTCCGGTAAACATTGTAAATCGTTAGTGGCCCGTCTGGTAGGTGCAGAGTGACAGCTTGCACCTCAACCCCTTCGCCACAGTCGATGGGATTGCTGACAATTGAGTGGGGAATGGAGTTCCTCACATAGATTGCCATGCCCCTTGAAGGGGCTCCAGTTCGCTGTAGGTAGGCTGAGAATCCCGTGACGCGTGGCTGCGGGTTTGGCGGTGGATTCACTAAAGTCTCCTGGAGCAGAAAAACGTCAATCTCCTCCTGGACTGCCGCTTCGACCACGAGGTGGATTTTCTGTCGCAGACCGAAGATGTTCCATTGGAGTACTTTTAGGGGCTGGAGATCGACCCGTCGGACTCCATCCCCTCCTGCTTGTCCATGGACTCCCTCGATGGGGACATCAATTCTAGTCTCCTCTTGAGTGGGGTTAGGAGGTCTTGGGCGGATGCAAAGGTCCTGCTGAGATGGTCCTGTAAGTCCTCCTCCGACGTCTTGTCCAGCAGAATCAGGCTGAGGAGGGTACCCATTAGCTCTTTGAAGTTCTCCCGGTCTACCACAGACGGGATCAGGAAGGAGATGGCCTCTGTAATGACCATGATCGCCTTGGGGAAGTTGGCGGTCAGACCCGGTTCCCTGTCGCTCCGGGGCGGAGCGGTTGCTGCTGATGTCTCGATTGGGGGCTGGGGCTGTTGTTGCCCATCCACCGTCGCCAGAGCAACAGCTGTGCATGTCTGCACTGCTCTCTGGGCGATCTGGCTGGTACGGGAGGGTTCCCGTACGTTGCCCGCTGGGGCGGGTTGGTTTTGCGATGGGGGGGCTCTGCTGGTGTGTCAGCCTGTTCTGTTGCTGTGTGGCCCCAGCCCCTTGTGCAGCATCCCTGAGCTGGGCTTGGTTCCTCCCACGGTTCTGCTGTCTCTGCGGCTTTGGAGTCTGACCGGGTCGTTGCCCGCCCTGGTTTGTGCTGGGAGCTGCGCCCTGTCCTATCTGGCGAGTACCCAACACTGGGAACTCTGCGTGGTAGGTCGTGGATGGGCTCTGGGAGTCTGTTGTGTGAGTCCCAGCTGGCCGCTGCTGAGTGGCCCATGGGTTGGGCGCCGCCCCTGTCTGTTGCTGCTGCTGGGAGCCCCGAGTGTTCATCTTTGCTGTAGTCGTCGCCATCGTGGGGGCGTGCCGCTGCCGAATCTGCTGCCACCGCTGTGTTATAACAGGGCAGCTCTGGTTCCAGGCGAGGTGCCTCTTCCCACAGTTGGCACATCTGGGCTCTGGGCGTTGAGTCTCGGGGTTGGCCTGCTTGAGCAGGGCTATGCAGTTCCTGGAGTCGTGTTGCTTGCTGCAGACTCTGCACTTCTTCACATGTTGGCAGGTGGCTGCAATGTGATTGAACCCCTGGCAATTGTAGCATTGGAGAGGGCCGTCTAAGTAGGCCCTGGTCTTGAATTTCCCCCATATTCCCAGGTTTATGTGGGCAGGAAGGGGCCCTTGGTGGTGGATCAGCATGCTCCGAGTTGGTGCCTTGTTGGTCCCTGTGGTCAGTCTTTCGGCCCTGACTATGTTGGCCACTTCGAGGAAGCGCTCTGCGGGGATGGGCACAGGGATGTGCTCGACAACCCCCTTGACCATCTTGTCCTGGGGAGAGAGCTCCCTTATCGCTGGGTTCTGTAGGGGTAAATGTAGAAAAACATTCCTTTATTAAGCCTTCACTCATAAATAGTCATTCATTCTCAAAAGTGTGTTTTGCTGTTATGTATTCTACTGCACCAATGTGCACAATGCTGGGTGTTTGTATTGTAAGAAAAAAGTTTCACCAATGCATGGAAAATGAATGTGTATCAACAGATACTCTCAGTTCATTTACATTCTCCATGTCTCTTGTTTACAATGGCATCTAAAGGTAGTCATGATAAAAAGAGGAGTTATAGATAGAAATGATGAAACTCGGTGAACAAGGTATGTCATTGGCAGTAATAACAATTCCTTTGTGGTGCTTTAAATGTCGTATGTTATGTTATAGACATTTTCATTAATCCGTATATGATTTTTTTTTCAAAATTATATAGGAAATGCGTTAAGATATAATAAAAAACAAAATATATACATAGTAAAACATATAAACATAATTGTGAGGCATGGTAGCCAGCTGAGCTGCCACACCTGACTTCATACAATAAATAGTACTCGCCCTACATTAAGACTACAAATATTTTAAGTAATGAACTTTTGAACCAAGTGAGAGAGTAACTACATCATTTGAGGCATTTAGTAGTTCTGAACATATAAGCGACTCTGTGATATACAGGCCAACCCCCCCTTTTTGCCTATTCACTCTGTCACACCTGTATAGGTTGTAGCCCGGGATCCATATTTCATTGTCTAAATGCTAAAGTAGGAGAAACATGTAGAGAGGGTGTGGTAGGTAAGTTTGGGGTGCCAGGTGTAAAAGATAATGGGAGCCCTTTGAACTTTGTATAGAAAGGGGTTTAGTTATAGGTAATACATATTTTAAGAAAAAGAGGATAAATAAGTATACAAGATATGATGTAGGGCGTAATGACAGTAGTTTAAACCATACCACGGGTGGGGTTCGAACCCGCGGTCACAGTCTCAAAACTCCAGACCGTCGCGTAAGCCACTGGGCCAGCTAGCTTCAATAAGATTCATCCAACTAGGTATATTTCTACACCATAGGAAGGTTAGCATAGGCACCACTGTGTCCACAAATGCAAGTTTTTACAGACAAATCTCCCGCTTGCATGGCCATGATGAACTCTAGCTCAAGTCCCCCTCAAAGCCGTCAACATGACTCACGAAATCGTAATGACACGATTGCAAACAAACCATACCACGGGTGGGGTTCGAACCCGCGGTCACAGTGTCTCAAAACTCCAGACCGTCGCGTAAGTGGTGCCTATGCTAACCTTCCTATGGTGTACAAATATACCTAGTTGGATGAATCTTATTGAAGCTAGCTGGCCCAGTGGCTTATGCGACAGTCTGGAGTTTTGAACTCTGTGACCGCGGGTTCGAACCCCACCCGTGGTATGGTTTGTTTGCAATCGTGTTATTACGATTTCGTGAGTCATGACAGTAGTTTGTTGGACCACGTATTGGTAGATAAAAGACTGTTGAGTAGACTTCAGGATGTACATGTTTATAGAGGGGCCACATATATATCAGATCACTTTTTAGTTATAGCTACAGTGGGAGTAAAAGGTAGATGGGATACAAGGAAAATAGAAGCAGTAAGTAAGAGAGAGGCAAAGGTTTATAAACTAAAAGAGGAGGCAGTTAGGGTAAGATATAAACAACTATTGGAGGATAGATGGGCTAGTGAGAGTAGGCAATGGGGTCGAAGATGTATGGGGTAGATTTAAAAATGTAGTGTTAGTGTTCAGCAGAAGTTTGTGGTTACAGGAAAGTGGGTGCAGGAGGGAAGAAGAGAGATTGGTGGAATGATGATGTAAAGAGAGTAGTAAGGGAGAAAAAGTTAGCATATGAGAGGTTTTTACAAAGTAGAAGTGATGCAAGGAGGGAAGAGTATATGGAGAGAAAAAGAGAGGTTAAGAGAGTGGTGAAGCAATGTAAAAAGAGAGCAAATGAGAGAGTGGGTGAGATGTTATCAACAAATTTTGTTGAAAATAAGAAAAAGTTTTGGAGTGAGATTAATAAGTTGAGGAAGCCTAGGGAACAAATGGATTTGACAGTTAAAAATAGGAGAGGAGAGTTATTAAATGGAGAGTTAGAGGTATCGGGAAGATGGAGGGAATATTTTGAGGAGTTGTTAAATGTTGATGAAGATAGGGAAGCTGTGATTTCGTGTATAGGGCAAGGAGGAATAACATCTTGTAGGAGTGTGGAAGAGCCAGTTGTGAGTGTGGGGGAAGTTCGTGAGGCAGTGGGTAGAATGAAAGTGGGTAAGGCAGCTGGGATTGATGGGATAAAGATAGAAATGTTAAAAGCAGGTGGGGATATAGTTTTGGAGTGGTTGGTGCTATTATTTAATAAATGTATGGAAGAGGGTAAGGTACCTAGGGATTGGCAGAGAGCGTGTATTGTTCTTTTATATAAAGGCAAAGGGGACAAGAGAGAGTGCAAAAATTATAGGGGAATAAGTCTGCTGAGTGTACCTGGTAAAGTGTATGGTAGAGTTATTATTGAAAGAATTAAGAGTAAGACAGAGAGCAGGATAGCAGATGAACAAGGGGGCTTTAGGAAAGGTAGGGGGTGTGTAGACCAAGTGTTTACAGTGAAACATAGGTGAACAGTATTTGGATAAGGGTAAAGAGGTTTTTGTGGCATTTATGGATTTGGAAAAGGTGTATGATAGGGTGGATAGGGGGGCAATGTGGCAGATGTATGCAGGTGTATGGAATAGGAGGTAGGTTACTGAAAGCAGTGAAGAGTTTTTATGATAGTGAGGCTCAGGTTAGTGTGTGTAGGAGGAGGGGGACTATTTCCCAGTAAAAGTGGGCCTTAGACAAGGATGCGTGATGTCACCGTGGTTGTTCAATATATTTATAGATGGGGTTGTAAGAGAAGTGAATGCAAGGGTCTTGGCAAGAGGTGTGGGGTTAAAAGATAAAGAATCAAATACAAAGTGGGAGTTGTCACAGTTGCTTTTTGCTGATGACACTGTGCTTTTGGGAGATTCTGAAGAGAAGTTGCAGAGGTTGGTGGATGAATTTGGTAGGGTGTGTAAAAGAAGAAAATTGAAAGTGAATATAGGAAAGAGTAAGGTGATGAGGAGGATAAAAAGATTAGGTGACGAAAGATTGGAGGGAGAGTATGGAGGAGGTGAATGTATTCAAATATTTGGGAGTGGACATGTCAGCAGATGGGGCTATGAAGGATGAGGTGAATCATAGAATTGATGAGGGGAAAAGGGTGAGTGGAGCACTTCGGAGTCTGTGGAGACAAAGAACTTTGTCCATGGAAGTAAAGAGGGGACTGTATGAGAGTATAGTTATACCAACACTCTTATATGGGTGTGAAGCATGGGTGATGAATGTTGCAATGAGGAGAAGGCTGGAGGCAGTGGAGATGTCATGTCTGAGGTCAATGTGTGGTGTGAATATAATGCAGAGAATTCGGAGTTTGGAAATTAGGAGGAGGTGCGGGATTACCAAAACTATTATCCAGAGAGCTGAGGAGGGGTTGTTGAGGTGGTTCGGACATGTAGAGAGAATGGAACGAGACAAAATGACTTCGAGAGTGTATAAATCTGTAGTGGTGGGAAGGCGGGGTAGGGGTCGGCCTAGGAATGGTTGGAGGGAGGGGGTAAAGGAGGTTTTGTGTGCGAGGGGCTTGGGCTTCCAGCAAGCATGTGTGAGCGTATTTGATAGGAGTGAATGGAGACAAATGGTTTTTAATACTTGACGTGCTGTTGGAGTGTGAGCAAAGTAACATTTATGAAGGGATTCAGGGAAACCGGCAGGCCGGACTTGAGTCCTGGAGATGGGAAGTACAGTGTCTGCACTCTGAAGGAGGGGTGTTAATGTTGCAGTTTTATAACTGTAGTGTAAAGCATCCCTCTGGCAAGACAGTGATGGAGTGAATGATGATGAAAGTTTTTCTTTTTCTGGCCACCCTGCCTTGGTGGGAATTGGCCGATGTGTTAATAATAAAAAAAAAGTAATGAGTGTACTATATATGCATTTTACTTTTTTGTGCCTAGTTCTATTGCTAACTTAATATATGATAGTGTAAACATGTTATCAGGCATTTATAAAAGGGTGATTCGCTTTACGGCAGTAGCCTGGAACCTAACCTGCTGCATAAGAAGGGGCCCTCCTGTACTAGTTTCCATATGATAACTTGCGTATGCTACTGATTGCCTTCAGTGCTGATATTTAAGTATATTAAAAACTTATGCAACACACTATGCTAGTTTCTTTTTGTGTGCATCAAGGTAGAGGAGATTGAGCTTATGGGGACATGAGATACCTTTCTCGTATCACGCAGTAATGAAAATATGATTTCAATACCTAACATTTAGTATAGTACATCTAAACATAAACAAATGTACTTAGTTGTATTTTTCATAGGTATGTACTACATTCCTATCATTCAAAATAACGTTATATACTGTACTCAGGTGCGTGTGGATGATGGTCAGTGGCACACACTAGTAGTCCACAGAAGAAAGCGTCTTGGAGTTCTCAGAGTGGACACTGAACGACCAGTCAAAGGCATTGCAGAACGTGGGGCTACTACTCTTAATACGAATGGCAAGCTCTGGATTGGTAAGCAAACTTTTCCAAATTTGATTTAGAAAATAAGTTAAACCTTAAAAATTCACTTCCCATGATCATTACTTTTATTATACTTTAGCAATAGCCAATAAATATCTGGATTACGAACATTCAGAATTCATTGATAATTATGCCCTTCTCTCTCTATTACTCAGTTCTACTTTTTCTTTTCTAGGGCAACAGTGCATTGTCTGACTGTACTTTTATTTGATTTTTCAGGTGGATCCCCGAAGATGCCAGATGGCTTGCCTCATGCCTACTATCAAGGATTCCATGGTTGCATCGATTCTGTCCAGGTGGAGAACCGTGACCTTAACCTAGTAACACAAGGGGATGCGCCACTCATCAGGTTTTGTGATGAGATGCGGTGAGTGGACAGCTAGACTCAGGAAGAGACATGTGTAGTTGGTGTCAGAGAGGACATTTGTGGTTTGCTACAAGAAAACTATATTTGAATACTTTGTGGGTAAACTAAGACAGTGTTTTGCCATCAGCTTATAAAAAAGAGGCACTACAGTCAGAGAAATTTGCACTGTTCATCATAAAGTGGAGAATGCTAAGGCATCGAACAGCATAGCACTTGCCAACTTTACAGAATATGACGTGGTACAAACTTATGTAGTGTAATGCACAAGTAAATATAAAGAACAGATTGTGTAAATACTAACAGGATCAAGTATTTAAGGGATGGACAAGACTACTAGAGATTTTATACTGTGGTGTAGTATAGATAAAGTGAACTGCCAAGTCAAACAAAGGTTGTGTTCTGTGATGTCCTGTCACAACTCACATACTATAGATGCTTTTAATTGTTGCACACAAGCCAAAAAGGTAAAGATTCTTTGAAGTGTAAAAATAGTGTACTTATTTTTTTTGAAACAAATTACCTTTTAATCTGATTGTAACCTAACATTGGTGTCACTGGACTCAGGATTCAGTCCAGGAGAGAGAGAGAGCAATTAAATTCAAACTGTGTGCTCCTGGTATGTATATACAAAGCATTAGAATTAATCACACACTTAGAATGAGTGCCAGTGATGGTTTGAAAAGGCCAGGCCATTTGGATAGGCAAGGGAAGGGCTGACTTTTCTGGGTTGTATACAATATCCAATAACTGTTGACTACTTGTACCTCTGCAGCATTTAGGAAATTCTTAAAATTATTAGCAAATTGAGAACTCATTCAAATGTCATATTGTATGGGGTCTAGTTATGCTGTATGGGAAATATATGAATTGGCCAATATGAGTAATACTGTAAGTATTTTATCAATATTTGTTAATTATGTTAGATATATATAAAACTATTTTTAATATCCTAAAGCTGTACAGAATCACGTAATGTCAACATAGCGAAGTCATGTGGGGTCTGCCCTGCAATTCTTGCACTGGCAGTTTATAATAATCCATCCATATTTCTTGTTTAAGTTAGCTAAGAATAAGATTATGTACAGCACTTACATTCATGGATCATGTGGGAGCATTTATGAAAAAAATTATTTTAAGAATTTAACTAATGTAATTACTTTTGACAGTACAATGTAATATATATTTATGTATTCTCATAATACTCATATCATGATCAAAACTTTTTCATTCGTTAACTACCAATGAAAATTAAACAAAATATAGTTTTGTGCAGTTATTTTTAATTTTAGCTTCCTCCCATGAATGTTGCTAATCAGGGACCCACACCAGTGTTGGAAACTGCCTCTCCTCCCTTTAGGCAGAGCAAAGGAAGTGTTCAACAATGGTGAGAATCCGTATGTAATTTGTTATTTTTTGTGAAGTTTTAAAAGGGCCCACTTGTCTTCCAGAAGAATGTGTAATATGTACATAATGTAAGATAATAGAGAAACTAATTTTTACAAGACGTGCCAACAGTAGGTTAGTGCAAACTCACCAGGTTAGTATTAAAATATAAACTTGTGTAGTTCATACTATAAGATTTAAACAACACAATTCATTCCATAATTCAGGAATTTCAAGACATTCCACATAGTCTTGAGTTTGCTTCAGTGTACATGAAATACTTGATTAAAAAAAAATGGCCAATAGTCATTAGAAAATGACTTGGCCATCTAAATTAAGAGAAATTGCAGACCTTACCCAAGCCAGAGGAAGGTATTGGTGAAATATGACTTCAGCCACAATTATATTAACCGATTATTATTTATTCAAACAAAAATTTTAAATTTTTAGGTATTGACAAGATGAATTTTAAGTGAAATCAAGTGTGTCAGAACAGTCATATTCAAGACTTGCTACACTGTTAACAAACTAAGATGATTTGTTTTCATTATACTTTTAATAAATCATTGCTAATATTCAACAGCCATAAAAATATAATGTTCCTACAGATATTTTAAATTTGTAAAGAGACAGGACTTGAAAATGTTTTGAAGAACTTTTATGTAGATAATTCACAGTGTGTTTGCACATATTTGTAGAAAATACAAAATATAATAATGTGTGTGTTTTGTATCCTCAATGAGTAATGTTCTAAATACAGGCATCAAGAAAAATAATAGCAATAATTTTATTATTCTTGAGCATCTCCTCTCAGGAAGTTCACAAGTGTTTTCACACCAAGTCATAAATGCCACAACAGTGATGATATATGCACTAATGTTCATACAGGGATACCTCATTAACCCTTTGGGGGTCCAAGGACCCTCTCCAAAACTCGTTCTCAGGGTCCAAGAATTTAAAAAAAAAAATGTTTTCTTCTCATGAAATGAGAGAATCTTTTTCCGATCACAACGCCACAAAAATTATGAAATTTGATCGAAAACTAATGGAATTATGCTTTCGCGAAGTTAGCAGTATCAATGACATTTATGCATCGGCGATTTCGCCCACTTTGAGCCTTATTTTCGGCAAATTCCAATGGTTCAGTCTACTAAATTTATAGCTATTTCGCTAGAACTCCATTTTTTCTATCGATTGAGTACAAGAAACTGCCTATTTACCAATTTCAACTACCTAAAATAGTGGTCAGAAAATGGCAATTTGGCCAATTTCACACAAATTTCAAACGATGCCAATTTCAAAATAGGGTCCATAATAAACAAGGCAGACATTCCTGGCACTAAAATAACATCTTCTCTGTTCATTAGTCACGTCTCCAGGCCCCTCTTACATTACTTTTGCTTTCCATTTTGAATTTTTATTCTCACAAAAAATAATGATTTACTGTTATGTATACAACTGCATCATTGTAAAAATGGTATAAATAATATCAGCACACTTGTGCAAGAATATTAGACTCTCCAGTTGATGTGTATTGGACGCATGGTGTGATTTGTTTACTCTTGAACATCGGCCAAAATCGAACATTTTCGCTACTTTGCGCTCAGTTTCAAGGTACTTATCTTCGTGAAACCAGTCAAAATTATCTCTATTTCTGTAATATATCATCTATTCTATAAAATGAGACAAAGAAAACGAGAATACAAACATAAATACCATACGAAAATAGACTGCAAAGTCGCTGTTTTAAACCAAAAACACTCAGTTTTTTTTTCCTCATTATGCACTGTGTGGTGCAGGAATTTTTTTATACTGTGCACACTGACCGCACAGACCCATTCTATCACATCTAGGCCTAACAGCCTGTTTCTGCTTGATTTGAGGGCGCTAGAATTTAGGAGTACTAATACGACCATAACCCCAGGGTATAAGCCGTACTAGTACGGCCGAAACCCCGAAAGGGTTAATATGGCATTCGCTTCGCTAATACATTGCTTGTTCAGTTATGTTTCCTGTTTATTATTTTCAGTGCTTGCCTTGCTCTTAAGATAGTTTTTGGCAATTTTCAAATTTCATGTACAGTGGTACCTCGAGTTACGATATTTTTTCGTTCGAGAATGCTGTTCAAGTGCCATTACCAAACGAATTTATCCCCATAAGGAATAATGTAAAATAGACTAGTCCTTTTACACCCCCAAAAATATACCTACAAAAGCATTTAAAAAAATAAACTTGCATAAAAGGGCGATTTTGGGGACCATCGTAACTCGAGGTACCACTGTATTTACTATTTTTATTTTGCATCTTTTTTAGACCTAGTGCTATTGTGCACTTAAATATTAATATAAATATATTTATATGCACTTGCAAGTGAAAAAAAAAGTCACTTAATGGTGGCGATCTGGAACCTAATCTACTGTATTAGTGAGGAATGCCTATATTCAAGACAGTATGATCAGCAGCATCACAAGCTCTAGAAAAAGAGGTGGTTTCAACTTAGACTTAAAAGCATGAACAGATTCCTAACTTACCAGCCAATGTGTATTAAAACAACTTAAGAGCTACATAAGAAAAACTTTCTGTGAATGATTTCTCTCCAATAGCACAGGGCTCAATCCATCTAAAAGGGTCTGTGGCAAGTTCCTAAACCTGAATGTAAAAGATATTTGTTGGTGAGGTGGCTTGGACATTTAGAGAGGATTCAGAAAAACAGGATGATAATAATGTTTATTTCAGCATGATACAATGTTTGTACAAAGGAGAATGACATTTGGGTGTATATGACAAAAGCCCCTATACTGTAGGGCCCCGCTTTACGGCGTTCTGCTAATACGGCAATTTCAAATTATGACCAAAACTTGTTATACGGTGAGTGGTCTTTCTAATACGGCGTGCCCCACCCGGTTTGTTTACATTCTCCGTGAGCACATCTCTCTATTATGTCTGGAAATTTTCCAAAATTTCAAGTGTTTTAAAGTTATTGCATATTTTATATGTACTCTGATAATTATACTTATGTGTACCTTTACTTAAATATACTTACACACTATGCTGGCATGCAGGTACACATTAAAATCATTAAGAGTCTCTACTCTTGATGCCACATAATAATCTCTTGGGTGCATTAAATGTCATATATTACGTTAATATAGACATTTCCATTAATCCATCTATTTTTTTTTTCAAAATTATATAATAAACATGCTATGTAACATATACATGATACATACACCCACAGTATAATAATAATAATAATACTTTATTTAGACATGGTACAATGATACATAGTTGGGTAGACATGATACATAGGTATTAATGAGATGTACATGCCAAAAGCCCCTAATATGCTGTGCATATGAGATTTGTTTACCAAGCAGTTTGTAGGAGTGTCAGAAGAATTACATTTTCTCTAGTCAAACACCAGTTACTTAACTGTAGAAAAATATTCCTTTCGTATTGTAAACCCTTGTGGGTTTAGCACTTCATTTTTATTATAATAACTTGTAATAATAATATGTCAGTGCATTATTCCTTCTAAAAATGATGTTACATGAGAATGGAAGTGTTGGTCTATTTATTCTACTGTACCACTGTGGAGACAACTTGTACGCAATGTAAGGTGTTTGTATCTACCATAACCAGACGCGTTTGTTTATGTAAGTACTCTGCGGCTCTGTCCTCCTACTCGTTCTCTCTTTCATTTATTCGTTTTTATCTCTCTTACTCACCTCTCACCCTACATTAAGACTACAAATATTTTGAGGTAAATAATGAGTGTACTGTGTGTGTATTTTACTTTTTATTGTTTTTTAATGCCTAGTTCTATTGCTAACTTAATACAGTGGACCCCCGGATTACGCTATTAATCCGTTCCAGAGGGCTTAAACCGAAAATAACAATCCAAATCTATTTTCCCCATAAGAAATAATGGAAATAAAATTAATCCGTTCCAGACACCCAAAAGTATTAAAATAAATTCTTTTTGTACAACATAGACATTAAATTACACAGAAAACAATGAGAAATATACAATTTAATACTGTACTACAATAACATGTCACTTACCTTCATTGAAGAGTTGTTGATGTGTGGAAGATGGGAGGAGGAGGGAGGATGGAGGAGTTGCTAGTGTTTGGAAGGGGAATCCCCTTCCATTAACACTGCAGGTACCAAGTTCTTTTCTGGGGTTACTGGCCTTTTTCTTTTAATGCCACTAGGACCAGCTTGAGGGTCACTGGAACTCTCACAAAAAATCTGTCCAGGGAGCTCTGTGTCTGGTGTTTCTTTAAAACTTCCCTGAAATGGGACACCACATTGTCATTGTACATATTGCCAGCACGGCCTGCAACAGCTTTGTTAGGGTGATATTCATCCATAAAGCCTTGCACCCTGCTCCACATTCCATAAATCTCCTTAATCACTGAAGAAGGCACCTTCCTCCATCTCTGTTCCTCCTCCTCCTCTGAACCATTTTCCTGAACTGTGGTCTGTTGTTGCTGTTGCTGTTGAAGCTCTTGCAGATCTTCAGTGGTTATCTCTTCATTGTCCTCCTCCACCAACTCTTCCACATCCTCGGTACTAACATCCAACCCCATGGACTTGCGCAGTGCCACAATGTCTTCCACAACAGGCTCAGGCTCAGGGTTCTGATGCTCATCCCCAAAACCTTCAAAATCCCTCTCTTCGACACAGTCTGGCCACAATTTTCTCCAGGAAGAGTTCAAAGTCCTGGTAGTCACTCCCTCCCAAGGTTTACACAATGCAGGATACTGAAATGATCTTTCCAAAACTCTTTTAGGGTCAAATTAATATCTGTGGTCACTTCAAAGCACTTTTGAAACATTGCTTTGGTGTAGAGTTTTTTGAAGTTACAAATGACCTGCTGGTCCATGGGCTGGAGGAGAGGAGTGGTATTAGGGGGCAAGAACTTCACTTTGATGAACTTAAAGTCCTTCACAATTTGCTCTTCCAAGTCTGGAGGATGACAAGGAGCATTGTCCATTATCAGGAGGCACTTGAGGCCCAAATTATTTTCCTCGAGATATTTCTTCACACTGGGGCCAAACACTTCATGGAACGAATTATTTTCCTCGAGATATTTCTTCACACTGGGGCCAAACACTTCATGGAACGAATCTAAGAAAATTTCCCTAGTGACCCATGCCTTATTATTAGACTTCCACATCACACACAAATTAGCCTTGGCGACACTGCATCTCTTAAATGCCACTAAAGGCTTGACTTTGAAATCCCCACTAGCATAAGCACACAACATGAGAGTTAGCCTGTCTTTCATAGGCTTGTGTCCTGGCAGTGTCTTTTCCTCCTGTGTAATGAAGGTCCTGTTTGCCATTTTCTTCCAAAACGGGCCTATTTCGTCACAATTAAACACTTGTTGGGGTTTCAATTCTTCAGCCTCTACATAGCTTTTGAATTCATGAACATATTTTTCAGCCGCACTTTTGTCAGAACTGGCTGCCTCACCATGCCTTATTACACTGTATATGCCACTACGCTTCTTAAATCTGTCAAACCAGCCTTTTCTGGCTTTAAATTCGTTCACTTCAGCACTCGTTGCAGGCTTTTTCTTGACGAGATCATCATGCAACTGCCTTGCTTTTTCAAGATATTATTGCCTGCGTAACACTATCTCCTGCTAATTGTTTCTCGTTGATCCACACCAACAACAAATTTTCCATATCTTCCAGCACTTGCGATCTCTGTTTTGTGATCATATTTGCACCTTTCGCAACAACAGCTTCCTTGATTTTATTTCCCTTGGCTACAACAATGTTAGCGATGGTTGAATAGGCTTTTCCATACAGTCTGGCCAGCTCAGCGATACGCACTCCACTTTCATATTTTGCTATTATCTCCTTCAGTTCTACCGTATTTCTCAGCCTCTTTACCACAGGGCTGGCACTAGGAGCTTTCTTTGGACCCATGGTGGCTTATTTAGCAGTTGCAAGCACTAAAAACAATGGAATAATGATAATGTATTGTATGAATGCGTGGGTGGCGCTCACTCGCTGGTAAACAATGGCACACTGACTCTGGATGGCGCGTTGTGCCGTTCCAGGGCACGTGTACACGTCCAAGACGAATAGTGTATTCCGAGCGAATCATCGAAAATGTATCGCTAACCGAATTTAGCGTAATCCAACGCCATCATAATCCGGGGGTCCACTGTATACGTTAATGTAAACTTGTTATCTGGCATTTATATGCATTTATAAGTGGAAAAAATGGCGTTCTGCTTTGCGGCGGTAGCCTGGAACCTAACCTGCCGTAAAGTGGGGCTCTACTGTATGCAGAACATTTCAGGCAAACTTTAGATTAATAAGGCAATAACAATAAAGTGTAAATTTAGGAGTTTACAATGAATACAAGAGAATTGAATATTCTATTAGTTCATGCTACATGGCATTAACAAGTTTAACTGAGAGGAATTACAGGTTTTATTATTAACCTAAATGGGACATATTTCCAATGTTTAATGACTGGGAAGGTTACAGATACTGAGAGTAAGTATATATGTTTTACATACATTTGTGACATTGAGAATATGCATGTATGTACAGTGGACCCTCGGTTTTCGTTGAAAATTCTTTCCAGAATGCTGTTCAAGTGCCGTTACCGAACGAATTTGTTCCCACAAGTACAAATGTAAGTTAGATTAGTCATTTCAGACCCCCAAAAATACACTTACAAAAGCTCTTACAAAAATACACTTACATACTAATTGTTTGAGTTTGGAGGTGAAAGAAAACCGAGGGTCCACTGTATTTCAGGTACAGTGGACCCCCGGATTACGATGGTGTCGGATTACGCAAAATTCGGTTAGTGGTTATGCGTCTTGGACGCATACACGTGCCCTGGAATGGCACAACGCGCCATCCACAGTCAGTGTGCCATTGTTTACCAGCGAGTGAGCGCCACCCACGTATTCATACCATACATTTTGTCATTTTTCCACTGGTTTTAGTGCCTGCAACTGCTGAATAAGCCACCATGGGTCCAAAGAAAGCTCCTAGTGCCAGCCCTGTGGTAAAGAGGCTCAGAAATATGGCAGGGAGTGTAGCAAGGCATGCAGGGAGTGTAGCAAGGCATGCAGGGAGTGTAGCAAGGCATGCAGGGAGTGTAGCAAGGCATGCAGGGAGTGTAGCAAGGCATGCAGGGGAGTGTAGCAAGGCATGCAGGGAGTGTAGCAAGGCATGCAGGGAGTGTGCAAGGCATGCAGGGAGTGTGCAAGGCATGCAGGGGAGTGTAGCAAGGCATGCAGGGGAGTGTAGCAAGGCATGCAGGGAGTGTAGCAAGGCATGCAGGGAGTGTAGCAAGGCATGCAGGGAGTGTAGCAAGGCATGCAGGGAGTGTAGCAAGGCATGCAGGGAGTGTAGCAAGGCATGCAGGGAGTGTAGCAAGGCATGCAGGGAGTGTAGCAAGGCATGCAGGGAGTGTAGCAAGGCATGCAGGGAGTGTAAGCAAGGCATGCAGGAGTGTAGCAAGGCATGCAGGAGTGTAGCAAGGCATGCAGGGGAGTGTAGGCAAGGCATGCAGGGAGTGTAGACAGGGCATGCAGGGGGTGTAGCGGCATGCAGGGAGTGTAGCAAGCATGCAGGAGTGTAGCAGGCATGCAAGGGAGTGTAGCAGGGAAAGGCAAGGACTTGGTACCTGAAGTGTTAATGGAAGGGGATTTCCCTTCCAAACACTAGCATACTCCTTCCTCTCCCCTCCTTCCATCTTCCACACAACAACTCTTCAATAAAGGTAAGTGTTAAGTTATTATACTGTTGTTGTATTTATTTGTGGTAATTTATATATACAGTGGTACCTCGACTTACGTTGTTATCACCTTACGTTATATTCGATATCCGTTACTTATAACGTAAGAAATTTGAATGCGACATCCGTTGATTGATTCGTCTTACGCCTTTCGATGCCGGACCTGTCCGCTTGGAGCCCAGCTGAGCGCGCTCCAGGAGCGTCAGTGTGCTATTGTTTACAAGCAAAGCGGACCACCCACCACCCACGCATTCATACCAGTATATTGTCATTATTCCACTGTTTTAGTGCTTGCAACTGCTAAATAAGCTACCATGGGTCCAAGGAAAGATCCTAGTGCTAAGCCTGTGGCAAAGAGGAACAGAAATATAGTACGATAGAAATGAAGAAGGAGATAATAGAAAAATATGAAAGTGGAGTGCGTATCAGTGAGCTGGCCAGGCTGTATGGTAAACCCTATTCTACCATCTCTACCATTGTGAATAAGAAATATTTAAGTAAAATCAAGGAAGCTGTTGTTGCAAAAGGTGCATCTGTGATCACAAAACACAGACCACAAGTGCTGGAAAATGTGGAAAGGTTGTTGTTGGTGTGGATCAACGAGAAACAGTTAGCAGGAGATACTGTTTCGGAGGGAATAATATGTGAAAAAGCAAGGCAGTTGCATGATGATCTCCTTAAGAAAATGCCTGCAAGAGTGAAGGAGTGAATTTAAAGCCAGCAGAGGCTGGGTTTCAAAAATTTAAGAACGACTGCATACATAGTGTTGTGAGGCATGGTGAGGGAGCCAGTTGTGAAAAAAGTGCGGCTGAAAAATATGTGCCTGAATTCCAGGAGTACCTAGAGGCTGAACAATTCCTCCCCAACAAGTGTTTAATTGTGATGAAACAGGCCTGTTTTGGAAGAAAATGCCAACAGGACCTACATTACTCAGGAGGAAAAGGACAGCCAGACATAAGCCTATGAAAGACAGGCTAACTTTGATGCTTTGTGCCAATGCCAGTGGTGATTGCAAAGTGAAGCCTTTACTAGTGTATCTTTTGAAAATCCCGAGTGTTTGGCAGATGCGGTGTCAGCAAGTCTAACTTGTGTGTGATGTGGAAGTCTAACAAAAGGCTTGGGTCACAAAGGACATTTTCTTAGATTGGTTCAATGAAGTGTTTGGCCCCAGTGTGAAGAAATATCTCGAGGAAAATAATTTGCCACTTAAGTGCCTCCTGATAATGGACAATGCTCCTTGTCATCCTCCAAACTTGGTAGAGAAAATTGTGGAGGAGTTTAAATTCATCAAAGTGAAGTTCTTGCCCCCTAATACCACTCCTCTCCTCCAGCCCATGGACCAGCAGGTCATTTCCAACTTTAAAAACTCTATACCAAAGCAATGTTTCAAAAGTGCTTTGATGTGACCCAGACATGAACATAACCCTAAGAGAATTTTGGAAAAAACATTTCCATATGCTGCATTGTGTACACCTTATAGGTAAGGCTTGGGAGGGAGTGACTACCAGGACTTTGAACTCTGCCTGGAGAAAATTGTGGCCAGACGTGTCCTAGAGAGGGATTTTGAAGGTTTGGGGCTGAGCCTCAGAACCCTGAGCCTGAGCCTGAGCCTGTTTGGAAGAAATTGTGGAATTGGGCAAGTCTTTGGGGTTAGAGGTGAGTGGTGAGGATGTGGAACAGTTGGTGGAGGAGCACAAGGAAGAGCTAACCACTGAAGATCTGCAAGAGCTTCACAGCAACTGGAACAAGAGAGCAGAGGTCAGGACAATGGTTCAGAGGAGGAGGTGGAGGTGGAACAAAATGGAAGAATGTGCCTTCTTCAAGGATTAGGAGATCTGTGCCAAATGGAGTGATGTGCAAGCATTTATGGATAATATCACCCTAACCATGCTGTTGCAGGCCGTGCTGGCAACCTGTACAATGACACAGTGGTGTGTCATTTCAGGGATGTGTTAAAGAATCGCCAGACACAGAGCTCCCTGGACAAATTTGTTGTTAGAAAGAGGTCTAGTGACTCTCAAGCTGGTCCTAGTGGCATTCAAAGAAAAAGGAAGTAACCCCAGAAAAGAACTTACCACCTGCAGTGTTAATGGAAGGGATTCCCTTCCAAACACTAGCATACTACTCCACCTTCTCCTCCTCCCGTCCTCCACATCAACAACTCTTCAATAAATGTAAGTGACATGTTATTGTACAATATTTGCATGTGTATTTATGTATTCTTTATTCAATTATTTATTATTTAATGTCCAAAAGTTCTAAAAATATTTTATTTAACTACTTTTGGAAGTCTTGGACGATTAAATTTATTTCCATTATTTCTTATGGGGAAAATTGATTCGTGTTACGTTTGTTTCGTCTTAAGAAATGCCCTCTCTGACGGATTAAAATCGTAAGTCGAGGTACCACTGTACATTCAAATTTGTCTGAGACCACAGTTTTTTTTCGTTGGTGTGCTGTGGGTTTTCCCCGAGTGCTGCGCAGCAAAATTGGGTGAGCGTGCTGGTGCCTGTTTTCTATGCTGTGCTGGGGGACAGGTGAGTGGGAGCTATGAGAGGCAGCACGCTGACTCCCGTTTTCTGTTGAGAGGCAGCAACCTGACTAACCATTCTCTTTGACCGAGTTCTTGCAGTAACTCAAAAAATTTGTAAAGACTCCAGTCCTTTAAAGTTTTTGAAGGACCATAAGTAAGTAAGTTTATTCAGGTATACACAAATACAGTTACATAGATTGTTATACATAGCAGCATGTGTGTAGAGAACCTAGGATAACCCAAAAAGTCAGGGAAGGCAGGGTAGGGGTTGGCCTAGGAAAGGTTGAAGAGGGGGTAAAGGAGGTTTTGTGTGAGGGGCTTGGACTTCCAGCAAGCATGCGTGAGCGTGTTAGATAGGAGCGAATGGAGACAAATGGTTTTACGACTGACGTGCTGTTGGAGTGTAAGCAAGGTAACATTTAGAAGGATTCAGGAAACCGGCAGGCGGAATTGATTCCTGGAGATAGGAAGTACAGTGCCGTCACTCTGAAGGAGGGTGTTAATGTTGCAGTTTTATAACTGTAGTGTAAGCATGACTCTGGCAAGACAGTGATGGAGTGGATGATGGTGAAAGTTTTTTTTTTGGCCACCGTGCCTTGGTGAGAGACGGCCGATGTGTTAATAACAAAAAAATGTATGATGTATGATGAATATACATGTGTGATGTGTATAGTATCTTACAAAAGGGCAACTCAGCAGTATTCCCAAACCGAGACAGCATCAGAGTCCTTTTAGCCCAGGCTATCAACATGCTTGGATCAAGGTCCTGCCAGATGTACCTTAAGGTCACTGACCGTGCTGTCCTGCGGTCACTGGGTCAGTGAGATGTGCTGACAATTCATAACAAACACACAGCTGTTCACTGCGGTGAAGTAGTACGTATATTTCTGTTAGGAATTTATTTTAGTATTTCTAGTGTTGTACAAGATGGCTTCTTTGCAAACCCAGTTTCAATCTTTGAAAACAAAAGTGAGGCAGAAAAAAAATTTGATTATTGTCTGTGAAGGGTTCACTCAAAATGCAAATACTGATTTTGACGTTTTAGAAACAAAACTAGATCTACTTACTAAACGTCTGAAGATCATTACTTCAGATTATGAAAATACAAAAGTGCATTCCTACAGTCAAATCCATCTCAGGATGACATTCAAAATGTTTTGGTTACATTTAGTGATCAAGAAAAAGTGGGCAGAGGCACATTGTACCTGCCATAAAATTTTTTCCCAAAGACCTACTGTAGTTAGTGGTCAGACACCTGCCAGGTGTCTTCCTAATTTCTCATTACCTATATGTATTTGAAGGTCATGATTATGAGGAGTTTATTAGTGGTTTCAGTCTCTGGTACATAACAGAACTGATATTGATGAGATAGCCAAATTAAACTATCTCAAATGTCTTGAAAGGGGAGAACCTTGAACTGATTAAATCGTTTCCAGTGGTTAAAGATAATTATCAACAAGCTTTAAGAGTCTTAGCAGACAGTTACCTTGATGCTGACAAAGCCAGGTTAGACATGCAGTCAAAATCTCAAGCTTGAAGACACCAAGATTTACAGACATTTAGAATCACACTAGACAATAGTCTCAGAACTCTAGAGACTAAATATGACATAAATCAATGTGACTGGTTTATCAGTGGTATTGTACAGGATAAGCTGTCACCACAAACCATTGAACGATTAAATATTATGTTCAACAAACGCTATTTCTCTTGTAAAGAAATTAACAAGGGTTTACAAGATATAGTTTCTTGCATGCAAGCAACGAGACATGATGATAAACCTACAAATCGTATTGTGGATACCAAACCATTAACTCAGCATAAAGAGAGTATACCTACTCCCATTAAATCACGAATGGGAACATACATGTGGTACATACATGTGGTTTTAATAAAGCTGTTTGCAAGGAAGGAAGAGTCCACTAGCCCCTTCCAGGAGGGCTAAGTACCTCAGAGGGCTGAGGGGGGCTGAGAAGGCTGAGATACCCCCTTTACTGGAGAATTTTCTCTACATGAATAAATTATGTACTGTGCTTACACCATCACAACGCAATTTTCAACTACAGTACTGTCTAATTTTTCAGTGGGTATATGTACTTATATCCTAAAAGGTTTCACATGATGAATTATTGTTAATCTCATCACCCAAACCTAAATAACATTTGCAGAAAAATCTTAAGAAAAAAGGAGTAGCCCTTTGTTGATTTACTTTTGATTCTGTAAGTGTCCCATGGCCTGGTAGGTAACGCTCTTGCTTCACACACTGAGTGTCCATGATTCGATCACCAGTAAGGGTGGAAACATTGAGCGTGTTTCCTTATATATTTGTCCTGTTCACCTAGCAAGCAAGTAGGTACCTAGGTGTTAGTTGACTGGTGTGGGTTGCATGCTGGGGGACAAGATTTGAACCCCAATGGAAATCAGACAGTCCTTCGATACGCACTGCCTTTCTGGGGTGTCCAGGGCCCAGCATTTTAACCCAATGCGTTAAAAATATGAAAATCTTAACTTCTTGCATAAGTCAATGAACAAAAAACAATATCTGGGCCCTGGACACCCCACCTATATGTGTCCTGTGGCCTTGACAACAGTCTCGCCTCACACATAGCATCAGTGGTTCAATCCCGGGTGGAAACACATCACGCGTTTCATTACCTGGGTTTAGATCATCTGGTGTGGGTCGCATCCTGGGGACAAGATTGAAGAATCCTAATGGAAATAAGACGGACAGTCCTCGATGACACACTACTGAGTTATCCTGGATGGCTAACCTCTGGGGTTAAAAATCCGAACAAAATCTTATCTTACCGATCACATGGCAAACTGGTCAATACCAGACTGCCATGTAAATAGCCTTTAATAAATTGCTTATCTGACTGCCAGTCAATTAGACACTTTCTTAACTAACATACAAAAGCATGTAAAATATATGAAGATTGTTATTTGAATTAATAATCCTGAGGATAGTAACCCAAGATACCTCAGTTGAGAAAGTCACTAGTTTATTTCTATTGGTGTTTTTGGATCTTTTTTCACAGGTATATTACCCAAAACAATCAGTTGACACACAAGTTCTTATTTACGGCCAGGTGAACGGGACGACATGTATAAGGAAACAAACACAACATTTCCCTCATGCCTAGGATCGAACTGTGGTCCCTCAGTGAGAGCGCTGAGGCCACTACCAAGTTTTGTTAGTTTATGGACTAGTTGTGGTATATGATTCAATATATATTTCCATGGCATCCACCTACCATTACCGGGTATCCTAGGTTAAGTCACCACAGTCACGCATCTAGTGATTACACACAATATGCAATGAATAAAGTAAAATACCAAATTGACTGCATGGTCTGTCATTACTGTTGTATGCCTGAATTAAACTGGAACAGACTAATTAGTCATTAATACTATTTTATTCTTACAAAGTGACTGGTCCAAGTCCCAAACACATAAATTAAATCAAAACCTAAGTTACTGTCCCCTTACCCCAAAAATTTATATCCAAAGACGAGAAAAACCCACAAGGAATACGCAGTCCTGTAATGTGAAGTAAATACTGGCATTCTCGGTGTTAGCTGTCAGACGACCTGCCCGGTAGCCATGGACGATAACAACAAACTGGGATCCTATAATACTACAGAGGTTCCAAACAACCTCTTAGAGTGGCCAGGAGGTGGCGCACAATCCTCCTTTTAAAGGATTAAACCTTCTTATCGTTGGTATTTTGTGTATGAGTGTAAGTACAGGTCATCAGTGAGCTGGACACTACGCTCGTGGGCACCACGATTGGCTGCTCTCACTCCCGCTACTTTTGAATACTCTGTATTCATTAACCAGAAAAAGATTAAAGATTCTGTATTTCAGCATGATACAATGTTTGTACAGACCCAAGCAAAAACATTAAGGAATAAAATCACAGCATCC
>WNWK01020068.1:22500-36582 GCA_009830355.1 Cherax destructor | reverse complement strand
TCTGTTATAATCTATGTTGTCGAAATATATTGTACTAACAATGGACTTACTTGATATCCTTCTGCGGTCGACATGAACGACAATAGTTCGTACTCTCCCACGTCTCCTCACTGCCATTGATATCTGTCACCACAATATCAAGATTACTAGTGGGCAGCTAACTTCATTATTATTATTATTATTATTTATTATTATTTATTATTATTTGGGGCCCTTTAGCCACCTGATGGCCCTCCCTCGAGTTCGGAGGATGCCAGTCGCATCCTCGTTGAGGACGACGTACCAAGTATCAGCTGACTCAGTGAACGAGCCTGCGCAACACAGGCATAAGTAAATACGCCCAGTCCAGCATTTTCTTCCAAACAGCAAAATAAACACAAAAAAGAAGCTTTATTGCTATAAAGTGGAGTACAGTGCGCAACTGACTTTGGAGTAATTGACATGTATAATCTATTTTATAGAAAGCCCCTTGTCATGAAACAAATATATTAGTATACTAGACTGCTATAGTTTACCTGTAAGAGTGTGCAGAATTGTATCTCCACCTTTCTCCCCACACACCTCTACTAGTTTTACCACATTTCTTGATCTAAAATCTGCATTTGATATCGGAACAGAACTGTTATACTACATGAACTAGCCAAAATGAATATTGGTGGTAGCCTACTCTGCTGGACAATAGGATACCTGTCAAACAGAGTATCCTCTGTCCTCTACCAAGGCTTTAGAAGCGAGTCTAAAGAAATGTCCCTAGGTACACCGCAGGGAGGAGTTCTCAGTCCCATGCTATTTAATATTCTGATTAATGCTCTCCTAAATGCTCTACCTGCCTCACCTAAACATATAGCTATAAGCTATGCTGATGACATCATGATCCATACAACAGGACATAAAAAGATGAGTACCGTTCTTAATGAAGTTCAAGCAATTTGCAATCGACTAGGCCTCGTAATATCTTCCTCTAAAACAAAGATATTAACAAGCAAACGACATCCCCCACCCATCTATTTGCAGGGTGAAAACATTAGCTACGTTAAAACTTACAGATATCTTGGTGTAGATGTACCCTTTACTAAATGGTCTTAAAGCTGTTGCTGGCTACAACCCCAACTATGGTGCTAATGTGAGAATCGCGAGAATGATGTACATATCCTATATTAGGTCCTTAATTGATTATGCTGCTCCCATGTTGATATTAGCTCGAGAAAGTTCTCTCCGACCAAGGGTCGGAGAGAAGTGATAGGATTGTTGAGATTAGGATTGTTGAGATTAACACTGTACTTGGTATTAGAATGTTAAGAAATGAACCAGACACTATCACAATGAATCTTACTAAATGTCTTGAAGTAAATACTCACAGATCTAAATGGATTGTGAAAACATGCAATTACATTAAGTTTTACAACCTCCATGAATTGTATCACTGTAGGCAACAAGAGCATTTCACCCCTCCATGGAAGATGTGTTCATTTAATATCACATACCTGCAAGTCCCTCCCAAGAAGCTCATTGCTAGTAATCCCTTCCTTAAATCACTTGTTAAAGCAACTGCTCAAGAAGAAATTTCTCGCCTAGCTGGTAGTAATAAGTTATCTCAAGTTATATACACTGATGGATCTAAACAGGAGTCTTCTGGCAGGGCTGCATCTGCTCTGGTTGTCACCTCCTAGTTAAGAACAATAATAATTTTTTTGAACTAGGCATAAGAATTAACAACTGGGCATCTACACTGCAAACTGAATTGTTTGCAATCCTAATGGCACTAAAGCTAACTTATGACACTGAGCTTGACTCTATCATCATTACTGCTTCTATGTCATCATTGAAGGCTCTTGACTCATATAATGACTCTAACAGCATGCTCATTGGAGAAGCCAGGTATAGATACTAAAAAATCCGGGACAAAGGAATTAATGTACAATTGCTATGGATTCCGTCACACATTGGATTACTCCTTCATGATAAAGTTGATATGTTAGCCAAGAAGAGCACCCATAAGGAGAATGTAGAATATAACTTTGGTATATCTGTGTCTAGCATTAGGAATAATATTAGGAGAGAAATAAATAATGAAAATAATAGCTATAGGAATGCAGTTAGAAGCCTGAGTAGATCTATAACCCACTATGATAACATGAACGTAGATAAGTATGTTTATGGAGCAAATTGCAATGTGAACAGACTGACTGATGTTGTAGTGGCCAGGCTTAGGCTTGGCTACAAATACTTCTGGCAGTTTGGGAGATACACAGATGATGATCAAACTAAATGCAAATTTTGTGATCAGGCATATGGTCACTGTCTTGAACACTATGTGCTTAATTGTGCACTTATTGAGGAATATAGAGATAGACAGTATAATAACCTATGTGACATGTCAAGATATCTTATTCAGGAAATAAGATACCAATTGTACTAAGCAAATTTCCTAAATTTGCTTGTAACAGATAATTGAAATGTAGATATAAACCCAAATGTACAATTGTTAACCCCTTTGGGGCCTAGTGCCTAGGCCTTTTGTGTATCCATATGCACTTGCGCTACCGTCCACAGGATGGATATGGGGTGCACAATAAACTAGCCACTTCGGTGGCAAAATCTAATCTATAGTATTTGACTCTTATATACTGTGACAATTTGGTGTATGAATTATAATAGTTTGAATTTTGTATAATAATTTGCTGCAACATTTGTATCATGGAACACCGAGGTAGCAGATATATTTGGTTATTTGCTATGATGAAAGAGTTTGAACATCAGTATGAATGCTAATATGATTTGGATCAACAGAGTTGCCACTGATACATTAGGCTTGAGGCTTAAACATAATTTGTCTAAGCAGGGTTTGTCACCATCACAGCTTCACATGTAAGTATATATATATGTCGTGCCGATTAGGTAAAACTGGTCAATTAGCAAGAACTCATCTAAAATTAAGTCCTTTCTAAAATTTTCTCTTATATGTTTAAAGATATATTTTTTTCATTTATGTTAATGTAAGAATTTATAATTTTGTACCAAGAGAAACTTTGAAAACCTACCTAACCTTATTACAACAAGCGTAATTTAATTTAGCCTAACCCAACTAAATATATTTTAGATACGTTAACATTAATTTAATAATAAACAAACACAATGAAATATATTTTTTCGTTATGTTCAGAATGATTTTTGCGAAATTATTGCATACACAAATTTTCACTTGTCTTATATGGTAAGATGAGCGTTGCTATTTAAACCAAAATAGCAAGTTTTACCTAATTGGCACGACATATATATATATATATATATATATATATATATATATATATATATATATATATATATATAGCAAAAGGATCACAGTAAACAGGTGATATCACAATATGCAAGACAACCACTATGAAAAATTGAGGAATTCCAAGCGCATTCGTAACTACTCACATTATTGCGGGTCTAGTGTACTCCTGTGGACTGAACCAAGATGCCCTCCATTGAGCAACTTTACCAGCAGCTTAAGGAGGAATTGAGGGTAGCGAAGCTAGAGATACAGCGATTGACGGAGGAAAACAAGAGGATTCGTAGTAGTCCTCCTGTTGTGAGTCCTCAGGTCAATAATAATAATAATAATATCTTTATTTACTACAAGTACATGTACATGGTATACAGGCCTAGCTGACATCAGTGACATACTACTATATAGAAAGTCCCTTGTTATGCTGAGCATTTCGGGCAGATTAGGTCAGTGTCCTAGGATGCGACTCACACCAGTCGACTAACACCCAGGTACCCATTTTACTGATGGGGAACATAGACAACAGGTGTAAAGAAACACGGCCAATGTTTCTGCCCTGGCTGGGAATCGAACCCAGGCCCTCGCCGTGTGAAGCGAGAGCTTTAGCCACCAGACCACCAGAGCCGTTACATGGGTACTTGTCCAGTGGCAGAAGATATACAGATACCTGTCCAGTTGCAGAAGGTACATAGGTACTTGTCCAGTGGCAGAAGGTACATAGGTTCTTGTCCAGTAGCGGAAGTTACATAAGTACTTGTCCAGTGGCAGAAGGTACATAGGTATTTGTCCAGTGCCAGAAGGTACATAGGGACTTGTCCAGTGGCAGAAGGTACATAGGTACTTGTCCAGTGTCAGAAGGTACATAGGTACTTGTCCAGTGCCAGAAGATACATAGGTACTTGTCCAGTGCCAGAAGGTACATAGGTACTTGTCCAGTGCCAGAAGGTACATTGGTACTTGTCCAGTGCCAGAAGATACATAGGTACTTGTCCAGTGCCAGAAGATACATAGGTACTTGTCCAGTGCCAGAAGGTACATAGGCACTTGTCTAGTGCCAGAAGGTACATAAGTGCTTGTCCAGTGCCAGAAGATACACAAGTACTGGTCCAGTGGCAGAAGGTACATTGGTTCTTGTCCAGTGGCAGAAGTTACACAGGTACTTGTCCAGTGGCAGAAGGTACATAGGTTCTTGTCCAGTGGCAGAAGGTACATAGGTACTTATCCAGTGGCAGAAGGTACATAGGTACTTGTCCAGTGGCAGAAGGTACATAGGTACTTGTCCAGTGGCAGAAGATACATAGGTACTTGTCCAGTGCCAGAAGGTACATAGGTACTTGTCCAGTGCCAGAAGGTACGTAGGTACATGTCCAGTGCCAGAAGGTACATAGGTATGTGACTGCGACGGTTAATGCATATTTATGTGAGACATAAAATAATATTGTTACTCCATTCCTGGACCCCTGGACGCTTGCCAGGGAACACATAATACAAGAGCTCCTCAGCTGTTTACCTGCAAGGTGCGTCGTTGGTTTTATAAGCATTGTAGCAATCAGCTGCATATAGAAATACATAAAAATACCACAGTGAAAATAGGAAAAACACCTGAGCGCTTTCATGTGTTTACGCACATATCTTCAGAGATGTAAGCGGGTTTTTTTAGATGTCAGTGTTTTTTCATATTTTCACCGCGGTATTTTTATATATATTTACTATCACGCGTTTAGTGTGATTTCTTCCATAGACAGTTTCTGTGCTTTAAGGACAAGCAGTTGTTTACGCAAAGATGCAACGATGAGATATTACGCTTAAAAGAAAACCAAGTGTGTGTGCAAAAAGAGAATTCAACAAGTTAGGAGTTGAAAATTAAGACACATGTGCAACATCTGGATATCTTTAATGTAGACGTTATGTCCTAGAATTTGTATTGATAAAGCCACTAGATAGCAAAACGTCTACAGTATAAATATCCACATGTTGCATACCATTGCAAACCATTCTTGTACAAGTTCAGAGTTTTGAGATCCTGACTGAGCGTCTTGCAGTGTGGGAGGAAGTGAGCTCATCAGACACAAGACAATCCAAAGGTATGGTTTGAGATTTGGCACGAATCCACAAATCGTGACTAACCAATGGAAGCTTGGGTGTGTTTGTGCGCAAGTGTCGTGTGCACCTGTCTTCTTGCATGAGTCTGTATTTATTTGTGGGCGTGTTTTGTGCTTGTGTACGTGAGTTTGTTAGTGCCTAAGTGACGTGAAACCCTGTGTGTTGCCTTGTGTGTTTTTTCGTGTTTTGTATAATATTTTTCATGTGTGTAGTTACTAGTTGTCAAAGGCACTTATCGATAGACACTTGACCTGTTGATGGTGGTTTTTTTTTTTAAGTGTGTAGATTGTGTGTCTGTGTGTGTGTGTGTGTGTGTGTGTGTGTGTACTCACCTAGTTGTGGTTGCAGGGGTCGATTCACAGCTCCTTTGTGTGTGTGTGTGTACTCACCTAATTGTACTCACCTAATTGTGGTTGCAGGGGTCGAGACTCAGCTCCTGGCCCCGCCTCTTCACTGATCGCTACTGGGTCATTCTCCCTGCTCTTAAAGCAATATATAGATCCTGCCTCCACTACATCACTTTTGCAGACTATTCCACTTCCTGACAACTCTATGACTGAAAAAGAAATTCCTAACATCCCTGTGACTCATCCGAGTCTTCAACTTCCAATTGTGATCCCTTGTTTCTGTGTCCCATATCTGGAACATCCTGTTTCTGTCCACCTTGTCAATTCCTCTCAGTTATCATATCCCCCTTTCTCTCCTGTCCTCCAGTGTCGTCAGGACGATTTTCCTTAATCTCTCCTCGTAGGACATGCCCCTTAGCTCCGGGACTAATCTCGTTGCAAAATTTGCACTTTCTCTAATTTCCTGACGTGCTTGGGCAGGTGTGGGTTCCAAACAGACGCTGCATACTCCAATATGGGCTTAACGTACACGGTGTAAAGGGTTCTGAACGATTTTATACCGAGATGCCAGAATGCTGTTCTTAGGTTTGCTAGGCGCCTATATGCTGCAGCATATGGCTAAAATGATTCACTGTATAAGGAATCTCCCGTATGAAGATAGATCCTTGAATCTTCACTAATGAGAGACGTAGAATGAGAGGAGGTATCATTGAAATGTATAAGTGGATGATGGGCATAAACAAAGGCGATATTAATAAAATACTGTGGATATTGAATAAGGTAAGAACCAGAAATAACGGATTTAAGTTGGATAAATTTAGATTTAGAAAGGACATAGGTAAGTACTAGTTTTCAGAGTGATCGATGCGTGGAACAGTCTTCCGAGTAAGGTGATCGAGGCTAGGACCCTAGGTAGCTAGAGAGATTGGACAAATATATGAGTGGGAGGGGCTGGGTGTGATTGTTGTCGTGGGTACGGGAGTAAATTCTTGGGAAGGGGTGGTTTTGATAAGGACTTGCCTTGTATGGGCCAGTAGGCCTTCTGCAATGTTCCTCCATTCTTATGTTCTTGTGTACTACCACAAGCACTACTACTACTTACAATGATTATATTATGCTTTGCACCCCACTCTGTGGTATAAACCTTGGCAATAAATACCGACAAGTTGGTTTAGAAAACACGTAAGCAAACACTGGGACATATTTATTAGTAAACGTTTCGGTCCTGGGACCTTGATCACTTCTAATATTAGAAGTGATCGAGGTCCCAGGACCGGAACGTTTTCTAATATTTTTTTTCCTAGTGTTTGCTTACGTGTTTTTCTAAACCACCTCAATCTGTACCTATATATACCCCCCTGTCTCCATCTACTGTTTGTAACGGCTTGACAAAGCTCCTGGAGAGCGAAACGTTGCCCCAATAAAATGTCACATTAGTTGCATTTGTGTCCTTTTACTTAACATCCCTAGTATTGCAACCAAAACCATACACCCATACTTTCATCTTTCACCAGTTTAAAGTCTTGTATAATTTAGTAACGGTGTCCCTCAACTCACCTGGCTAATACTATCATCCCTGCCCTAGAAGGCTGCGTCCCATCCCTTGGATTCAAACCGTATTTGTCACAAATTATTGCAGCTGACAACGAATAAAACTGCAAGCTCTTTGCACTATTTGTCTAGCCTGTAATTAACATCAATGGGTCTAGACATGTATTCATTGCACACTACACTCAAATTCTCCAAGTTATTGTGACCTATGACCAATGACCTCACGCAACTGACGCCAAGTGACATCATGTAACTAACGACCACTGACCCTTGATAAATAAGGTGACTTCCCCTATTGCCACACTTATTAATTTCTTCTACATCACAGTCACTATCCATCAATAATGACCAAAACTAAATAAGCGGCGAAATTCCTGTGGTGAGAAGGAAACCTGGGCAGTGACCGGACAGCATGGGATGAAGATGAAGATCAAGAAGACTAATGGAGAGGTAGTAACGACGAAGAAGAAAGAGTCTGCTGTGGAAACTTCGAACTCCTTTTCTGTGCTACCAGACGAATGTGAGTCGACTACTGGGAATATCACGACGAACGGCACCAAGGAAGGTAAAAACATTGTTATTGTTGGGGATAGCCAAGTTAGGTATATGGATAGGGCCTTCTGCTTGAAAGATAGGAGTAGGAGACAAAGGGTTTGCTTTCCTGAGGCTGGGATGGAAGACATTGTTAGTCGGCTTGACAACATCATGCATGGTAATGGGATAAATCATATTGACTGCCTCAGTGCTTGAGGCAATGATGTAGCCAAGCGTAGAAGTGAGGATTTAGTTAGATGGTATAAGGCAGCAATAGACATCATTAGGAAGAAGGGAGGGAGCCCTATTATATGTGGCATTTTGCCAAGAAGGGGTGTTGGAAATGAATGGCTGTCCAGAGTGATTGGTATAAATTGCTGGCTGGATAAACACTGTAAGGATAATACAGTCCCATTCATTGACAACTGAGACCACTTCTATGGCCGAAATGACATGTATGCCAGGGATGGGGTTCACTTATCCAGGGCAGGTGTAGGATTTCTCGCTAGCTCAGTTGAGGATGTTGTTAGGGCTTTAAACTAGGATACGTTAGAGGTATGGGTTTAGGAATGGTAAATAATGAGGGCCAAAATATTGATTCAGGCTTTGATATCATAAATCTTAACAATAACAGTAATCGAGTAACACAGGGTAATGATAGTAACAGAAATTGTGTAAAACAAAAGCTGAATATGAAAAAGGTTCACAAGAAGATACATATTAATGTATTTTATACTAACTGTCGAAGCGCCAGAAATAAAATTAACGAATTACGTTTGGTAGCATGTGCTGGGAACTTTGATGTCATTGCAATAACTGAAACATGGTATAATATAAAGAGTCGGGATATGATTGCTGAGTGTCATATTCAGGGGTTTAAGTTGTTCTATGTAGATAGATATAATGGGAAAGGGGGTGGAGTTGCATTATATGTACGAGAAAATATAAAATGCTGCATAAAAACAGGCATAAAAATAGATGGATCATTAACAGAATCTGTTTGGGTAGAGTTTCTAGAAGGTCAAGAAAAACTGATTCTAGGTGTAATATACCGACCTCCAGGCTTGGATCACGATAGAGGGAGACTTCTTTGGGACGAAATTGTTAGGGCTTCTAGACACAATAACGTAGTGATAGTAGGGGATTTTAACTTTAGTCAAATTGACTGGACTTCTTTGATCGGTAATCTGGAAGACCCGGGCCGGACATACCGGCGAACCTACAAGAAGAAGAAAGGTAATCTGGAGTCCAGTGACTTTATGGAAATAGTTCAGGACTGTTTTCTGAAGCAGTGTGTGACGGAGCCTACCAGAGGTAATAATTTGCTCGACCTAGTCTTGTCAAATAAAGAAACCCTTGTAAATAATCTGGAGATCACTGAAGAGCTTGGCGCAAGTGATCACAAATCCATTATTTTTAATATTACCTAGGAGTACGAGAATAGGGATAATACGGTAAAAGTTCCTGATTTTCGTTCTGCCGATTATCAACCACTTAGCTCTATTGGAAAGGATTGTATTAAGCAATCTTGTTTCGAAAAATTCCATGTATAAATTACTAAGAACAGTTTCAGGTTCTTTTCAGAGTCGGGCGACGTCACGCTATTGTGAGGTGTGGTCTTTGTTAGTATGGTGTGACTGTGAGGTGTAGTCTTGCCCCTTTATAAGCCTTCTTGTTTATGCTTTGTGTTTTATAGTTCCTCGATAATGTGAGCAGTCACGAATGCACTTGCCATAATGAAACTCGGTTGAAGATTAACATAACAGTCAAGATGGTGTCTTCACAGTGTTAGGTGGCAGGAATGTGATCCACGAGGAAGTAGTATGCGCTACAAACATTGTAAAATAGGCACATTGATAAGATAAAATGGCATAGCAGAGAGGACATCAAGAGCATAGCTATTCTCCTGAAAGTGATGGCAGTGTGGCGGTATGGAAGCCTGTGTGGATGGTACCTGTTGGAAGATATGAAGAGTGTGGAGGTGGGAACAGACGACGATGATATTTCTGAGACCCTTCACTTGTTGATAAGACTTAATCACAGCTTGTACCTCCGTCAGCTCCTGAGTGTAATTGAAGATCATCACCTCCCGGAGCCTCTGGTAACACACCTCCACTAACGTTCCAGTGTCTGCCACAGAAAAAAAAGTCTTAATGCTAGATGTATGAGGTACGGAAAGTAGGAGTGGTGTTCGTCATTCCTTCATGGATCAACACTTCCCATCCACAAAATTCCCAAATTTTTATATTATTACATTCCCGATAAATATAAAAATATTAATAAGGAGTTACCTGTAAGGGAGAAGTCATGGAGAAAATAGACCTGGGAGCCGCTGGACACAGACACTAGGAAGTCGACTAGAGCTTGTAAGCAAGACCCTTCCTGAGCCTGCGCTGCCACCCTGCCAACACCAACAAACACTGGTACAACACATGTACAAAACAAGCTTTCACTGTGACAGCTTTTCTCTCCGCTTAAAGCTCTTTATAGAACGAAAAGTTGTGTCAATAAAAGCCTGTTCTCTACCTATGCTATATTTTGTTCGGTATCAGAAGTATGGTTTTGTGTTCACCAACACTGCTAATAATCCAAGAGTTAGTTTTTGAAACTGTTATACTCGGTCATCATGTTAATGAAAAAGAAGAGGCGCAACCTAAGCTACTTTGATATGGAAACAATGCTAAACACTGTCACCAGCATAACTTATCCAAGTCTAGTATGAATCTGAATGACCAAAACTGTGGTTAACTTGAGACATTAACTTTTCCACTTCTTCTTTTGATGTCCCAGTGACAATGATCCACACAAGAACTCGGGAACATTGCAGGAGGCCTACTAGCCAATGCTAGGCTGGTCTAACTCACCCACCCACACTCATATATCCATCCAACCTATATTTAAAGCTATCCAAAATCCTTGCCTCAGCTCCACTCATCTACAACTCTATTGCCAAGCTAGTATGTTTCTATAACCTTTCTAGTGTAATACATTTTTCTCCAACGTGAACCCATTGCTGCGAAATCTGCCTTTAAGGTATTCAACACGTTATTTATATCCCCTTTATTTATACCTGTTTTCTATTGTTTTATTTATATTATTAACACATCGGCCGTTTCCCACCAAGGCAGGGTGACCCGAAAAAGAAAAACTTTTATTATCATTTACTCCATCAGTGTCTTGCCAGAGGCGTGCTTACACTACAGTTATAAAACTTCAACATTAACACCCCTCCTTCAGAGTGCCAGCATTGTACTTCCCATCTTCAGGAATCAAGTCCGGCCTGCCGGTTTCCCTGAATCCCTTCATAATGTTACCTTGCTCATACTCCAACAGCACGTCAAGTCCTAAAAACCATTTGTCTCCATTCGCTCCTATCTAACACGCTTGCTGGAAGTCCAAGCCCCTCGCACACAAAACCTCCTTTACCCCCTCCCTCCAACCTTTCCTAGGCCGACCCCTACCCCGCCTACCCTCTACTACAGATTTATATACTCTCGAAGTCATTCTATTTCGTTCCATCCTCTCTACATGTTCAAACGATCTCAACAACCCCTCCTCAGCCCTCTGGATAATAGTTTTGGTAATCCCACACCTACTCCTAATCTCCAAACTACGGATTCTCTGCATTATATTCACACCACACATTGCCCTCAGACATGACAGCTCCACTGCCTCCAGCCTATTTTTCCAATCATATTTCACCCAATTTTACGTTTTTCCAGAGAGTGTACCCATTAAAAGAAAATCGTTAGGGTACCCTAGGATAATGATTCCCTTACGGGCATCCTAAGATTATGATATCCTTGCTAGTATCCTAGGATTATGATAGCCTTACGGGTATCTAAGCACCTGGTCGATACTGTAGACTTGATGACGAGGTGTGGTGGCGTGGATCCGTCGTGAGGGAGAGTGGCAGAGACAGTGTTGATTTCCTGAGGACGCAAGGTGACGACGGGTGTGTAGATGCTCAGCTTCCCTGCTGCTGCTGCAGCCTCACCCTCTGTATAATGTAAGGCACAATGGAATGTAAATAAATATAATTAACGTTTTAATTTGGTGTACAATCTACTGAACTATAATGAGAGAGGCCCCTACATGTCTCTTAAGATTTATATAGAATCTTGCTAGAATCCACTGAATTCTAGGAAAAAGATAAGTTTAAGTATGTGTGTATATTTCGACCTCAGACATCAGAGTTTCAGTAAAACATTATAGTCGTTGATGGTTAATTAACCGAGTTTAAATTCTACTCACCACACAAAAGGGTACCTGTACACACAACTAATGAAAGATACTTTAATAAACAATAAATGGATTAAGATAAACTATAAATGTATGCATACTGATAGAGAGAGAGGTTGTTCACATTAGCTGCATTCTGTATGTAAATGATCCACTATTGTAATGTAACTTCTTATGTCACATGTCCTGTTCCCAGCGGTTAGAAGCTTAGGGTTGGCTAATAACTATCTTCTAGTTATTTCACCTTATGCTATCTGCAAACTGTGGGGCCCTACTCCACCCGACCCCATATGGGGTGGGGTGTTGGGGGGCCCGGTGTGTGATTGGCATTCTGCTTCCCTTGCTCAGTCAGAGGCTGGTGCCAGCTGCTCTTGCAACTTTGCATAGCTCCTGATGACGCACTGAGAAGTGTGAAAGTACTTGAGCTAAAGATTTCCATCCCAAGTGGCTTGTCTTGCATTGTTTGCGATCAAGGTAAAACACCTAGTTCTGCTGGGTGCTTGATTCCTGTAGGATTGTGTGGTCCTGTGGGTTAGAGCGCCATGTGATTTTCGCTCACCATGAGGCGGGCCAAAACGACATGGGTTCGAATCCTCGGCTAGTCGCAGTGTTGTTATTGATTAAATACCACTCGTTCGTGGTTACAATAATATATAGACTGCTCATGGAGGCTAGTACACCAAACGGGGAGTAGAATGAAATTAGCTCAGAGGCACTCACACCACCGTATGTCCTCGGATCAAGGTAAAACACCTATCTCTGCTGGGTGCTTGATGCTTGTAGGATTGCGTGGTCCTGTGGGTTAGAGCGTCATGTGATTTTTGCTCACCATAAGGCCTGCCAAAACGACATGGGTTCGAATCCTCGGCTAGTCGCAGTGTTGTTGATTAAATACCACTCGTTCGGGCAATCTTAACTATGCAAGACAAGCCACGAGGGGTGGAAATCTTTAGCTCAAGTACTTTCACATATATGAAAAAAATATCTTTAAATGTATACCTGGAGAGGGTTTCTGGGTCAACGCCCCCTCGGCCTGGTCACAGACCACGTCAGTTGACTGGTCAGTTGACCAGTTTTACCTATTCGGCACGACATACATATATATATATATATATATATATATATATATATATATATATATATATAAATCATTGTTTTATACTGACCAGAGTAAGGAGAGATACAGGTGACATAAGCGATGACCAACACTTGCAGGGCTGCAAACAGCTGAAGCATAACTGCTGACACACTGGCCACTGCTCCCAAGAATATGGTGACCTGGTCTTAAGAATGTGTGATGACCTGGTCTTCAGAATGTGTGATGACCTGGTCTTCAGAATGTGTGATGACCTGGTCTTCAGTGCCCCTCACGATTTCTGAAAGAAACATCTGTAATCGTTAATATATAATTAACCAGTTTATAGCCACGTGTTGCACAGCTGAGAATAAATTCCAAAGTCTTGGCTGCTAAATGGGGTCATTAAGCTGCGTATCACCTGTTCACCAGCAATCAAAAATACTTTAATCCCTAAAAGAGAGATTAGATTAACGTAAACTCTCAATAAGTAAGTAAGTAAGTAAGTTTATTCAGGTATACACAAATACATTTACATACATTATCATACATAGCAGCATATGTGTAGAGAACCTAGGATAACCCAAAAAAGTCAAACAGAGTGACTTATTTCCATTGGGGTCCTTTTTATACCTTAATTTTTACATTGTAGGATATATATGTCATTATATTATAAAGGATATATGTATACTAGGAATAAAGTAAAAATAGTTATTTACATATACATGTGTGTTAACTAAAAAAATAAAAAATCATTCTCCTCCCTTTCTGTCGCTACATTCATTAGGAACCTTTTGGTTCTCTTCTTGAACTGGCTCATGCTGTGACTGGCTTTGACATGTGCAGGCAGTCTGTTCCATTCCTTTATTGCTGTACAATAAAAGGTGTTTGAAGCCTGGCCACTGACTGTGGGAACTACAAAGTTGTGCTCTCTCCCCCTAGTACTATGACTGCTT
>WNWK01020068.1:0-17500 GCA_009830355.1 Cherax destructor | reverse complement strand
CACCGTCGACCGCTTCGGTCACGTTAGAGTGAGCAACTTACCAGAATTTCCGAGCACGTCCTTCACAAAGGGCAGCAAGCAACATTGAAACCTCCCTTCGGGCACTAACTGCAGAATTTTTTTTTTTTATATTTTATTAATTAAACTGTAGGAATACAAAAGTAACATGACGGTACTACACCAAGTACCTCATAAATGCAATACAAGATAATTATCTTTACTTAAGACTAATGAAAAGACATAAAACTAAGGATGCCCTCAAACTAAACAGAAAAGCAAACAACCTAAATATGTAAGTGCCGTGATGCGGAAACTTACCCTACAGAAATATGAACACATTTGACTATATGTACAGAGACAATGAAAACAGCTACCTACATAATAATTAGACTATGGTGTCAAAACATGTTAGTACCACATCAAGAACTTCATAACTGCAAATGATACTAATATCACAATGAAGACAAAAGATATACGGATAACAGCGTTCGCCATCAAACAAACCAAAATGCAAGTGCCGTGATGTGGTAACCTACACCGTATACAATCTACAAATTACGTAACACCTGTATCCTGGTGTCCAATGGACTGAGACACGCACATTCACCCCATTCACGCTGAGGTCAAAATAACACAAAACACTCACTTGAGTACAAAACACCCAACCTCACCATAAACACCTGTCTTCCCTAATACTCCAACCTATAACCACTAAGCCAGTAGTTACTTGCTACCAACAAAGTAGATATCTGATTGCAAAACATGCATCAGTACCACACAATATATGTCCACCTGGCCTCCTACCACTGTCTGGTGGACGAAACGTGTTGACGCCCTATCAGGTGACACCGGAGAGAAAGTACATAAACCCTAGCCATGTCACCCTTCTCTTCCTCCCTGTCCATACCCCCTTTTCGACCAGCCCTTTACTGAGATACCTCCCCCCCCTTCCCCCTCACCCTCCAACAGAATACCTATAGTCAAATCCCTATAACCCTGAGAGAAAGTTTTACACCATCTCTCTGCATATATCACCTGATTTCTACACTTAGACCTATAAATACCTGCTGCCAACGCCTGGATACACTGTGCTCAGGGAGCCTCCCGCTTTACCCACAAAATATGTATATACTCGACCACCAAGTAAACTACCGCCCTACCGACTTCCACTGGGAATGCCCCCACATCCAAACACAGTGCCAGCAGGTTCATCAAACCCCCTGCCCCCACCCTCCGTAATACCTCACTAAACCACTCCCTGACCCCCACCAACGTATCACAGAAATACAGAGTATGATACGCCATTTCCAGGACACCACAGGAACCACACAACCCATCCCTGATGACGCCCATCCTATACAACTGCGCACGCATCGCCAAAATACCCAATAAAAACCTATACCCTGTTTCATGCACTCTCGGTGGTATTCGCAACTTCTTCATCCAACGCCACGTCAACTTCCAATTATACATTGGATAAGTACCTACACCCTGCACCACACCCCCCTTCCCCTCACTCTATCCAAAACGCCTACCTTAACCCTCCCTGGCTCCCATACAACAAGTAGGAACCTCAACATAGCCTCACATCTCAACAGATCCCTACCCTACCACCACCTACGTAAATCCTGCATGACCCCATTCACCCTCCTTCCCCCTTACCCCCCTACCACATATTCTTGTTTAACAAAAATACTTTGTAGCCTATTACGTAAAGTGATCAACAACAACCCATCCACCCCAACCCCAGTAGTCACTACCTCCCTACCTAACCAATGCCTCCCATGACTCCAAATATAACGAAAAACCCTCCCAAGTAACCTCTCAACATCACACTCCCAGAGAGGATATACAGCAGCAACAAACCATAGCTTGCTAAATACTAAAACATTTACCACCATCGCCCGTTGCAACAGTGTTACCTCTGTAGACCTAAAGCCTTCCAAACTATCTAGAGCTCTGTCTACCACTGCCACCGAATTCAATTCTCTCGCCAATTCCCTATCATGACTGAATATTACCCCGCAAATTTTAATCCTATCAACGCACTTCGAGCCGCTCCTACTTTCCAACGTCCCTCCCATCCATGCACCTACCCCCAACAGACTTGACTTACCCCTATTTACCCTCATACCTGTCGCCTCCCCAAAAATACCCACAATCCTATTCACATTTAATAAACCCTCACTACTACCCACCAGGATGGTTGTATCATCGACATAGCCTACTATGCCTGACTCACAACCGCTTCCCACCTCCCCATCCCAAACCCCTTCCCTAACCAATCTATAGAAAGGGTCCTGCATACACCCAAATAGGATTTGCGACAGAGGACAACCCTGCCACAAACCCCGTTCATAACTCACCTGAACCCCCAACTTCCCATTTACCCACACTCTTACCAATGCCCCTTCATATAAAGTCCTAACCCACCTCACGATTTCCTCCCCAAACCCCATCAAAACCCCAAACAAAAATTCCCTATCTACACTATCGTATGCAGTTTCCCAGTCTAGACCTAGAACCCTCCTTCCCTCTTGTTATCTACAAACTCCCTAATCCTCCTATGCCCTGTCCTTATGCTGTGCCCTGGTACTCCATATTGTCCATCATCTAAAACATTCTCCAACACCCTCTTCATTCGATTAGCCAGTATCTTTGCAAAGATCTTATAATCCGAGCACAATAATGTGATAGCTCTATAGCCCTTCATCCTATCACCTTCCTTCCCCTTTGGGACCATCACTACCAACCCGGTAAGCCATCCACCCCAGGCTCCTTTCCTAACCTTAATCCCTGCACCGCTTGCCATACTTCCTCCTCCATTATACGTCCTCCTAACCCCTTCCTATTCTCCTCCCCCAGTCGTTCCTGTATCCCCTCCAAAATGATCCTTCGACTTACCTCACTCCCACCCATGCTCCTAAACTTGTGCTGAAACCAATACCCTGCATACCCGCTCATGCCATCAGTTGTACTTAACACCTGCCCTTTTTGATACCCTCCAGGTCCTCTTCGACCTTCAACGACGAGATAATCATACCCTTCCTACGTTGCCTTAACCTCCTCAAAACAGTTCCCGAGGGCCTATCACCCCATAAAACCTCTTCCAATTAACACCTGACCCTGACCGCATGGAATCTATCATTTTGTATGTCCCTTAACCACCCACGTAGCATACCAATTTCTGCCTGATGCCCCCCTCCCCCTCCTACATAACAAGCACTAAGCTGACTTTCTAAGTAACGTTGCAAACCATACCTATAACCCGCCTCCTCCACACCAACCCTCTGATAATACTCCCTCACCACCGCCTTCGCCTGTAAAGACCACCACCTCACCACATCCCCTAACCCTCTACCCCTTCCCCACACCCTCTTCCACCAGGCTGCAAAAACATCCCTTTCAACATCCCTCTTTAACAAACCAACATTCAATTTCCAATGACCTGGATAAAACTTGACAGCCCCATCCCAGCTCAACACTATCACTACACCACGGTGATCTGAGAACCCAACATCGAGAAGACGCACATCCCTTACACTTATACTTGACGTTACATAAAGCCTATCTAGGCGTGCCGCATATCCTCTTCTAAAAAATGTATGCTCCACCAAAGCGTCCCTCCCAACAACCACATCCTTGACTCCCACCGCTCCCAACACATCCCTCAAAACTGCAAGTTCACATCCCAACCCTCGAGGATTCCAAATAATACAGTTCCAATCGCCAGCTACTATTACCACCTCAGGCAATCCCCTTAAAGGATAAACTAAAAAATCACGCACAAAAGCTTCCTTCACACTCCTTGCATTGGCTGCAGGCATATAAACCCCAATGAATCTAACAGGTATGTCTCCCCATATCCCATAAACCCTCACAATCCTCCCATCCCCCACCTCCTCCCAGGACCTCATGAAAAGGGCTGGTCTCCCTAATGCCCACCAACACCCCACCCTTGAGATTCACAGAACTCCCCGTGTATAAATTATAACCCCTTAGCAACAATTCCCTACCACACTTAGAATTGTGTTCCTGTAAGATGCATTCGTCAATCCCCTCTCTCCTTAAAGTTGCTTCCACCCATAACCTTTTAACCTCTGCCCGAAGGCCGTTTACATTCATACAGAGACACTTGAAGGTTTCATTGGAGGCTTCCCATGATGCTTCACCAATCTAGACCCACCTAGCTTCATCACTAGTCCTCCCCCACCATAACTCCCTCCTTCTTTGCCCATGACTTTACTCTTAACCCCGCCCTTAGCCACATCTGCCCATACTTTCTTGCCAGTCTTCTGACCTGGTGTCAACACGTCATCCTCCACTGATCCACTGGATCTCTTGCTAGACTCTCCCACTACCTCCATGACCTCGCCCAATTCCTCACCACTCAAATTCGACACGCCCTATGTACCTCTGCCTCAACCACACACACCTGCACCTGATCATCCATACCATCACCTGCTTCCTTACTTACACGCCCATTCAGCACTTCACCTGGCCTTGCCACCAACTCCGGGCAGTCACCCTCCACATAGTCGTCCGCCACCGGCGCTGGGCTATCAAGCATCCTCTGCAAATCATCCATGAGAGGTCCTGATAAGTTGACCAATACATCATCCACCCCCTGCACCTCATGATCCAGGGAGCCACGGTCCTCATCTGGCTGCGTCACCGGTGGTAGAGATACTACCACCACCCCTTCTTCCTCCAAGACATCACTCACTTGCCAGTACTAATCTGCTCACTCTTAGACGCCGGCTCCTGTTGGTGTATGTCCTCATTCATCAATGCCATCTCCCCTTGTTCCTACATCGTGGCACCATGTTGTCGCTGGGTGGGTGGCCCCCGTCGTTCACACGCCATAGCCATACGTCACGGCTGCCCAAATAGCCTACATGTTCGCACCTGCCCAATGTGCGTAATGTAGACTTGCGTACGGAAGTCCGGTATGAGAACATACGATGGCATTGGTCTCCTCAATGTCATCTTGAGACTAAACGACCCTTCCGGCATTCCAGCATAGGCCCCCTGGGTCCACCTCCCGACATTAGCAACATGTATCACACCATATGCCTGAAAGACAATTTTCACATCAACTGCATCAGCCTCAAAAGGTAAATTACGTATTCTTATCCAAGTATACGTCGCCGAAACGTCCCATAACCTCACCTCCAAGCCTTCAGAAACGACCATTCTCTTTTCCTGGTAAGCGTCAAGCACTCGTTCGTATGCTCCACTGGTCACAAATTTCACAAATACCCTAGTGGCTCCATTTAGTGATATGCCATATAAATCCTCTGTGGGTATTCCATAAGCGTCTCGAAGAATGGCAGGCAATAATACGTCTGCATTAGACAGGTAGATGTCTCCAACCAGCACCTCAATACACAGAGTGTTTATCCTCCTCCGGTACGTTGCCGCCATTTTGAAACTAAAGGTTGTGTCCACTGTCCACCAGAGACCCTTGCCAGCACACCTGCTCACGACCAAGGTCGGGCAGCGAATAATTCAGAGCTGCAAATATATAAAAGCTTCCCTCTCTCTCTCCTTGGTCCTGGGGATGTAACTTCTCATCAGTGTCCTACTGAATACTTAAGTATACCTTCTACATCGGACACGTTCATCATTCGCAGCATGTCCTTACCCAGAAAGTTTAAACTCTAGATCGACATGAAGTCGATAATGACGCTCTTCTTGCATTTCACACTCAGAAGCCTGAGATTATAATCAATCCAGTAGCGTGGGAACCTACTAGCTGCTGTTGTCAGGAATTATGAGTGCGGAAGAAGAGGGATCACCTTGCATTAATACCTGGGTGCTTGTCTCCCTACACCTGCTGCTCCTGTTCACCTAGCAGTAAATTATTACCTGGGTATTAGTCGCCTTGCACCTGCTGTCCCTGTTCACCTAGCAGTACATAGGTAACAGTGTGCTAGACGACTGTTATAGGTGGAATCCTGCAAGGTGATAGTATACCTTTCATAGAGCTGGGCTACGAACTATGAGGAAGGAAAACAACTCCTAGTCTGAAAATGAGCTCAGGCAAGACAAGAACTATTAGCCTGTAAATGAGCTGAGGTAATACAAGAACTCCTAGCCAGTAAATGAGCTGAAGCAGGATAACTCCTAGCCAGTAAATGAACAGAGGTAGAATAACTCCTAGCCTGTAAATTAGAAGAGGCAGGATAACAACTCCTAGCCTGTAAATTATATGATGTTAAGAAATCCTAGTTACAATAAATACGTCACACAAATTTCCTTGGATCAAGAGCCCTGACCAGCATCAAGGCACCTCCTCCCTTGGAGAGAGGAACATCATAAACTTCAACCAGAACGGATTTAGAGAGGATTAAATCCTACCTCATGAACCAGCTGGAGTTAGTGACACGCTAAAGATAATGCCGGAGAGCTGTGGGTGAAATACACATTCCGGGACGGTACGAAGGCATTTGATAATGTACCACTCCAGATAGATACCTGAAAGACTATATACATAGCCCTTATTTTTAAAGAGGTGGACTAGTAAGCCAGCTGAAGGTCTCAGTCAGATGACCAAAGCTCCAGCGGAGGGTCATTATATGACTAAGACTCGCGTCAGGAAACACTTGTCCTTTTCCTGACGAAGCTTACCTAACCTAACCTACAGACCAATAGCGCTAACGTCCCATATCATAAAAATCTTTGAAAGGGTTCTAAGAAGCAAGATCGCCACTCATCTAGATACCCATCAATTACACAACCCAGGGCAGCATGGGTTTAGAGCAGGTCGCTCCTGTCTGTCCCAACTACTGGACCACTACGACAAGGTCCTGGATGCTCTAGAAGACAAACAGAATGCAGACTTTGCAAAAGCCTTTGATAAGTGTGACCATGGTGTAATAGTATACAAAATGCCTGATAAAGGAATATCAGGAAAAGTTGGTAGATGGATCTATAATTTCCTAACAAGTAGAACATAAAAGAGTAGTAGTCAACAGAGTAAGGTCTGAGGCGGCTACAGTGAAAAGCTCTGTTCCACAAGGCACAGTACTCGCTCCCATCCTGTTCCTCATCCTCATATTGGACATATACTGGGATATAAGCCACAGTGTTGTGTCTTCCTTTGCAGATGACACCCGAATCTGCATGAGTGTCCACCGTTGAAGACACTGCAAGACTCCAAGCAGACATCAACCAAATCTTTAAATGGGCTGCAGAAAACAATGTGAAGTTCAATGATGAGAAATTTAAATTACTCAGATATGGAAAACATGAAGAAATTAAAATCTCATCGGAGTACAAAACAAATTCCAACCACACAATAGAAGCGAAAAACTAACGTCAAAGACCTGGAAGTGATCTACCTGGAGAGAATTCCAGGGGTCAACGCCCCCGCGGCCCGGTCCGTGACCAGGCCTCCTGTTGGACCAGAGCCTGATCAACCAGGCTGTTACTGCTGGCCGCACGCAGTCCAACGTACGAACCACAGCCTGGCTGGTCATGTCAGAGGATCTCACCTTCAAGGACCATAACACCGTAGCAATCGCATCTGCTAGAAAAATGACAGTTGGATAATGAGAACCTTCAAAACCAGGGATAACAAGCCCATGTTGACACTTTTCAGGTCGCTTGTTCTATCTAGGCTGGAATATTGCTGCACACTAACTGCACCTTTCAAGGCAGGTGAAACTGCTGACCTAGAAAATGTGCAGAGAACCTTCACGGCACGCATAACTGCATAAACCACCTCAATTACTGGGAATGCTTGAAGTTCTTAAACCTGTACTCCCTAGAACGCAGGCGGGAGAGATACATTATTATATACACGTGGAAAATTCTCGAGGGCTTAATACCAAACTTGCACACGAGAGTCACTCCCTACGAAAGCAAAAGACTCGGCAGGGGTGCCACTAGCACGTTGAGAGACAACACAATAAGTGTCAGGGGCCCAAGACTGTTCAACAGCCTCCCAGCATACATCAGGGGGATTACCAACAAACCCCTGGCTGTCTTCAAGCAGGCACCTAAAGTCGGTACCTAACCAGCCAGGCTGTGGTTCGTACGTTGGACTGCGTGCGGCCAGCAGTAACAGCTTAGTTGATCAGGCTCTGATCCAACATGATACCTGGTCACAGACAGGGCCGCAAGGGCGTTGACCCCTGGAACTCTCTCCACGTGTACTCCAGGTAACATACATATGTATACAAGTCTATACAACATACACATGTACATACTCGCCTAATTGTACTCATCTAATTGTGGTTGCAGGGGTCGATACTTAGCTCCTATCCCCGCCTCTTCACTGACTGCTACTAGGTCCTCTCTCTCCCTGCTCCATGAGCTTTATCATACCTCGTCTTAAAGCTATGTATGGTTCCTGCCTCCACTACATAACTTGCTAGACTATTCCACTTCCTGACAACTCTGTGACTGAAGAAATACTTCCTAACATTCCTTTAACTCATCTGAGTCTGTGTATACAACATACATAATGTGTATACAACATACATAATGTGTATACAACATAATGTGTATACAATTGCGTATGCAACATAATGTGTATACAACATACATAATGTGTATACAACATACATAATGTGTATACAACATACATAATGTGTATACAACATACATAATGTGTATACAACATACATAATGTGTATACAAATACATAATGTGTATAAATAATAATGTATACAACATACATAATGTGTATACAACATACATAATGTGTATACAACATACATAATGTGTATACAACATACATAATGTGTATACAACATACATAATGTGTATACAACATACATAATGTGTATACAACATACATAATGTGTATACAACATGTCAGGAGGAATGAGGCTTGACCTACCTGAGTGAGAGTGAAAGACTGATGAAGGTAGACGTCTCAAGCAGCAGTGAGAGATAAGAGTGTCTCTCTACTGGCAGATAGAAGGGAAGGGGAGGGATTATTCTAACTCCCCCTCCCCCGCTTCCGTAAATTCCTCGTTTTTTTTACCCTTCCCGTCAACCAATCATTTAATCCTTCCTTCATCCCTCCCAGATTATCAAAACAATTATCCTTGCCATCTCCAAGGGTAACTAAACCATCTTCAAAATTATCCTAGCTATCTTCAAAGTTATCCTAGCCATCTTCAAATTTATCCAAGCCATCTTCAGAATTATCCTAACCATCTTCAAAATTATCCTAGCTATCTTCAAAATTATCCTAGCCATCTTCAAAATTATCCTAGCCATCTTCAAAATTATCCTAGCCATCTTCAGAATTATCCTAGCCATCTTCAGAATTATCCTAGCCATCTTCAAAATTATCCTAGCCATCTTCAGAATTAGCCTAGCCATCTTCAAAATTAGCCTAGTCATCTTCAAACTTATCCTAGTCATCTTCAAACTTATCCTAGCTATCTTCAAAATTATCCTAACCAACTTCAAAATTTTCCTAGCGATCTTCAAAATTATCCTAGCCATCTTCAAAATTATCCTAGCCATCTTCAAAATTATCCTAGCCATCTTCAGAATTAGCCTAGCCATCTTCAAAATTAGCCAAGTCATCTTCAAACTTATTCTAGTCATCTTCAAACTTATCCTAGCTATCTTCAAAATTTTCCTAACCATCTTCAAAATTTTCCTAGCGATCTTCAAAATCATCCCAGCCATCTTCAGGCTTACACTAACCATCTTCAAAACTATCCAAGCCATCTTCAAAATTATCCTAGTCATCTTCAAACTTATCCTAGCTATCTTCAAAATTATCATAGCACCTTCAAAATTATCGTAACCATCTTCAAAATTGTCATAGCCATCTTCAGAATTACACTAACCATCTTCAAAATTGTCCTAGCCATCTTCAGAATTACACTAACCATCTTCAAAATTACCCTCACCATTTCCAAAATTATCCTAACCCTATACAAAATAATTCTTCACAGTCATATTTACGCTTGTCATAATCTAAAACTATCATTATCAAAGGCAAAATTATTCCCACAAAATTAAGATAAATAAAGGTATGGACCGGTAAGCCAGCAGAAGGTCTCGGTCAGATGAGCAAAAGCTCCAGCTGTGGGCCATCACATGACTCAGACCAGCGGCAGAAAACACTTGTCCTGTTTCCTGACATACATTGAAAAGTTATTTCTAGTTAGGAAATGTAGCTTTATAAATGAAATTTTATTCTCTTAGTTGTTTTTCTTAGATATTTTCTCTTCTATTATATTTTTTTTTTTTAAAATGGTAAATTATTTACCATTTACAACTTAATGATTGTCTTTATATTTTAAAACAGGTAGACCTATATAAACTTTAAAAATACTCAGTTATCATAATATTGTCTTCACTTAATTATCATTTGTACTGACGTCAGTTAATTACCATGATATAGACGTCAGTTAATTACCATGATATAGACGTCAGTTAATTACCATGATATAGACGTCAGTTAATTATCATGATATAGACGTCAGTTAATTACCATGATATAGACGTCAGTCAATTACCATGATATAGACGTCAGTTAATTACCATGATATAGACGTCAGTTAATTACCATGATATAGACGTCAGTTAATTATCATGATATAGACGTCAGTTAATTACCATGATATAGACGTCAGTTAATTACCATGATATAGACGTCAGTTAATTACCATGATACAGACGTCAGTTAATTACCATGATATAGACGTCAGTTAATTACCGTAATATAGCTGCCGATAGCCACCTAACAGAGGCTATATTAAAAAAGAATACAGTATTCTGTATACAGTATTCTGAATGATGCTATATTTTGGAAGACAATGAAATAATATGACACGAATACACAAGTCATCTTTAATATAGGTCCAACAAGGAGATTAAACTCACAAAAAGTGTTACAGATATGAATCAATCATCAAAATTATACAGGGTTGTATGCAATTAGTATTTCCATTACTATATAAAAACTAATTTCTATAAGAAAATATATAATGAGGCGTGTGTCTCAGTGTATATATAGTGTGAGGTGTATGTCAGTGTATATACACTATGAGGTGTATGTCTCTCAGTGTGTATACACTGAGTTAACTTTAATCTATATTTTAGGTATTAAAAGTATTCTTGACTGGTGATGAACAAGTGACATGCAGCCTTAATAACTCTTGTATAGATAGGCTTTAAGCCATTAACCAAACTTATTGAACCTCGTGTAGTTAATAGGCTTTAAGCCCCATTTAACCAAACTTATTGAACCTCGTGTAGTTAATAGGCTTTAAGCCCCATTTAACCAAACTTATTGAACCTCGTGTAGTTAATAGGCTTTAAGCCCCATTTAACCAAACTTATTGAACCGCGTGTAGTTAATAGGCTTTAAGCCCCATTTAACCAAACTTATTGAACCTCGTGTATGTAGACAGCCTTGCTGTCTGCATAGACAGCCATGCTGTCTGCCAGCTGAGTTCATATTTCGTGCCATGCTAGTTTCCATAGTATTCCGCCAGAGGGCAAGCCTGGTAGGCGTACCCACGTCTACTAGACCCGCCCTGGCCCACTCTCACTTGGCACCCAGACATCACTCAGACAACAAGGCCTAACTCCTCTGTCCCTCGCAAGGCATGGCCCACCCGGGCCATGGCCACAAAACACGCAGCCTGTGTACTCGCACCTTTATTACAAATAAAGTAGAAGCCTCCGAAGACACTGCAAGACTCCAAGCAGACATCAACCAAATCTTTAAATGGGCTGCAGAAAACAATGTGAAGTTCAATGATGAGAAATTTCAATTACTCAGATATGGAAAATATGAAGAAATTAAAATCTCATCGGAGTACAAAACAAATTCCAACCACACAATAGAACGAAAAACTAACGTCAAAGACCTGGAAGTGATCTACCTGGAGAGAATTCCAGGGGTCAACGCCCCCGCATTCCCGCTACCAAGAACACTCCAAATAACTATCGTTATAAATGGTGACAGCAGTGCCTCACAGCAGATGTGTTTGCCCGCGAGGGAAGGAAGAGGAATGAAGTTTGTCTTCACTCCATCACTCTACACAAGAAGCATCCGTCTCTCAACGAGTTATCCTGATGTAATAATATTGGTAGAATTACCGACAATATGTTAAGTAAAAGGACACAATTGCAACTAATGTGACATTTTATTGTGGCAACGTTTCGCTCTCCAGGAGCTTTCTCAAGCCGTTACAAGCGATATATGGACACAGTTGGTATATATATACTGTCAAGGTGAGGTGAAAAAACTAGTGGTGTTAGAAGTAGTAGTGATATAAGTAGTATTAGTAGTAGTAGTAGTAGTAGTAGAAGTAATACAATAAGGTAGAACAATCAATATGCACATGAGTAAAAGGTGATAAAACAAATACTTGGGTAGTATAACAATAGGTTAGACAAATATTTCTGCTGGAGGTTGAAATATAGAAGGCCAGTAGGAGGGTTCCACATCTACGATGTGCTAAATTAGCAGGAGAGACTATGTGATGGTAGGGTTTACTGTTTTCAGGAGGATTCTTGCTAAGACTTCAGAGATGGTGAAGCTGCCTTTGTAATCAAAGAAACTAATTTCCGTAGTCGAAAATGCCTTGAATCAGCACTTATCTCTGTTTCTAACACAATTAAACAAAACAAAGGCAGCTTCACCATCTCTGAAGTCTTAGCAAGAGTTATCCTGATGTCGTGTCTGCAAATCTCAGCATCCAGACTCAGGTACAAGCAGGATTCAGGCCGAAATTTGTTGAATTCTCCGAGAAATGACGTCACTGACTCTACGCACAGCGTCCCACGCTGTTTCTCAGTCACGTGCTCAGCCTTGCCAGCATGTTCTGCTGTTGTTGTTCAGCTCAGCACAACTATTTCAGCACTTCAGAGGTGAGTTAGTGGTAATTTCAGCGTCTCCCTGTGTATGGGTAGGGCGAGAGTAGGAAGCGGCCGGAGTTCCTCGCCTCTCAAGCACTCACGCTGCCACACACACCACTATGCTCTCACTCCCTCTATGCTGTTTTCTGTGAATTTCCTTGTGAATTCTTGCTAGAGCTGTGTATCTGAGTGTCCGAGGCCACTCGAAGCCACGTGGGATGATCACCAAGCCACGTAATCTGCAAGCCACCACGCCATGTGGGTTAAGCCAGATCCCAAGCCACATGTGGTCTGCTGCCGCATCAACCCATGACGTCACCATGCTGCTGACGTCACGATGCTGCCTGACTCCACTGACGTTACCACTATGCTGCCTGACTCCACTGATGTCACCACGATGCTGCCTGACTCACCTGACGTCACGATGCTGCCGACTCCACGACGTCACTCGCGATGTCACCCCAAGACATCCATCACGACGTCACTCGCAATGTCACCCCATGACATCTGTCACGACGTGTAGACAGCCTGACTGTCTGCATACCCAAACTTCTCTCAGACAACAGGCCTACTTCTCTCCCTCTCGCAAGGCGCATGGCCCGCCGGGCCATGGCCACAGACACTCAGCCTGTGAACTCGCACCTTTATACAAATAAAGTAGGAAGCCTCCGAAGCCTTATCATTTACATACCCGCTCTCCAAAACTCCAAATAACATATTGTTATAGACGTCACTCCACTGATGTCACTTCACGATGTCACCCCATGACATTCATCACGACATCACTCCAGGACGTCACCTCACGACGTCACCCACAATGTTTGCTGACGTCACTCGCGATGTCACTCCATGACATTATGACGTCACGCCTGACATCACCCACATGATGTCCCGAGTGTTCAAGTTTCACAGTGATCATTTTATTTTCATTATTTTCGAGAAGTTTGAGAGAAGATATAAGTTAAGTGTTTATTAATTATTCCTCTCAGTCAGTATTCTCACATGTTCGAGTATTGCTTAGTGACGATTTTTATACACAAAAGCGTCATTTGCTAGTAAGCTATGTTGTACCACATGTGCAGTATGTACTCACCTAATTGTGGTTGCAGGGGTCGAGACTCAGCTCCTGGCCCCGCCTCTTCACTGTCCGCTACTGGGTCTCTGCTCTCCCTGCTCCATGAGCTTTATCATACCTTGTCTTAAAACTATGTATAGTTCCCGCCTCCACTATATCGTTCGCTAGACTATTCCACTTCCAGACTACTCTATGGCTGAAGAAATGCTTCCTAACATCCCTTTGACTCATCTGAGTCTTCAGCTTCCAGTTGTGCCCCCTTGTTCCTGTGTTCCCTCTCTGGAACATCCTGTCACTATCTACCTTGTCGATTCCCTGCAGTATTTTGTATGTCATTATCATGTCTCCTCTAACCCTTCTGTTCTCCTGTGTTGTTAGTCCTATTTCCCTCAACCTTTCTTCATAATAGGACAGTCCCCTGAGTTGTGGAACTAGCCTTGTCGCAAACCTTTGCACTTTCTCTAGTTTCTTGACATGCTTGACCAGGTGTGGGTTCCAGACTGGTGCTGCATACTCTAGTATGGGCCTGACGTACACGGTGTACATTGTCTTGAACGATTCCTTGCTAAGGTAATGGAACGCTAATCTTGGGTTGTAACTGTGGAAACTTTTGAGTCATGCAAGTTCCACAGGGTAAGTGAGCCGTTAGGAGCCTTAAACATACCATGGATCGGCCCTTGCAGTTCATGAACCCACACACCCAACCAAAACAAAACATACCCATTCAAGTTGACGAAGGTAACAATTGTGTACATTTTAATTGATAGATTTATTTACCTAGGAACACCTAGGCAAGTTTGTACAGTTAGAAACTAATATTAGGATTATTAAGGCAACGTTAGATATTAATAATGTAGTTTAGCACCTTAATATAGGTAGATATAGTCCTTAAATAGGCGAGCATTAGGTTATGTTAGCTAGAGAGAACTGGCAGCCCACACTTGAATCTAGGCAGTGTGGGACTCACGACACGTGACCTGCGTTCTTACCAGACTGGACATCATCCAGACAACACGTGCTGTGAACAAGCAGCACCCCCCACGTGACTCAACATCTGTCCTGGGGCCCTGGAGGAGAGATCCCGAAGTACCGAGGATATCTCTCTCCATCCAGACCTATTGCAGTAAGACTAGACTTTCTTTCTCTCAGTATCTGGCCAGTTTTCTGGGGGAAACGTTAGGGAGTTATCTGTGGGTCTTAAGCGGACGGACGCTTTTGTATTGGTATGTACCAGCGTCGTCTCTTAAGTTCAAGTCTGGAAGCTAGTGTCTCTTACTGTTCAGATATTGCTTGGAGGATATACCCTAGCGCTGGGGATTCTAAGTTAATACAAGACACTAATACCACTCAATTTGCAGATAAAGAATCTTCCCACGCACGTGGTGGTTGGAGGGGGTTATAGCTTAGGAAGATTTGGAAGTGTAGGAGACATTTCTACTCCATCAAGTTAAACCTTCTTATATTCATGCATGCAGGGGGGAATTCTTTCGGCTGCAGTTAGCTAGAAATTTGTCCCATAGCCACTTGTAAGTCTGAGAGAAGTGTCTCAGAGTGTCGGTGTCAACAGTGCTTGCTCTAAGTGCAGCTTACAAGGAGGCAGTCCCAAAACAAGTTTCTACAGTAACTATTACCATTGGGGTAATTTTTCCCCTTGGGGAACTTAACTAATGACTCATCGTCATTATGACTTGCATTCTTAAAGGCAGTGGGTTGGCTAGTTTGCAAATGAACAATTAATTCTTGCAAACCCGTCCTTATCTCCTCCAACTCGAAGTAACCCTTGTGGTACTTGTTCAATAACCACTCTTATAGTGCAATTTAAGTTGTATCATGCCACTCAACCACTCTGCCTGCTCCAGACGATGTTTATTACCCATGACCTTGAGAGTGCTTTCTAGTTGTGCTCGGGCATTTTCAAATTAACTAGTGCAGCTATCAGATCCATTCTATGCTGATCTGCATTACCATAAGTACTCCCTAACAGTTTAACAGCATCTGCATAAGAGTCGTTTACATCGGGGAAAGCTCGAACGAGAATGGAGGCATCTCTCCTCAATTGTCCCTTTAAATAAATCAGCTTATTAACACCTGTCAGATCCTTCCAATCATGTACCATTGCCTTGAAAATGGACCAAAATTCCTCCCAGCTGTCTCCCGGCTGGAACAACTGTACTTCTGGGAGTTTGGGAAGGGACATCTTACTTACTGCGTGAGGCTGGCCCACCACGCCATCCATACTCTTTAACTTATCCAGTACCTTAACTTTGCAAGAAAAAATGACTTCTTCCAAGTCACAATATTGTTGTAACAGTGCTTCTCGCTCCTCATCGCTTGCACAATCCTCCAGTAACTCAACTTCATAGACTTTGAACCACTGCTCATACGAAACGTACCTACGTTCTAGTAACTCGAAATTCGTTTTCAAGTCAATAGCACTCGTAGACGTCTCGTCCACTAAGTCCAAACACGTACGGTGTGGCTTTGTCACATGCCCCTTGAGAGCTTGTAATGACGCTTTCTTGGCTTTAATATCCATGGGTTTGCCACCCCCAGCAGGTCTATCATCATCGGTCATGGTTATAGAATTGATAGCTGCTACCTGGAGTCTACCTGGAGAGAATTCCAGGGGTCAACGCCCCCGCGGCCCGGTCTGTGACCAGGCCTCCTGTTGGACCAGAGCCTGATCAACCAGGCTGTTACTGCTGGCCGCACGCAGTCCAACGTACGAACCACAGCCCAGCTGATTAGGTACCGACTTGAGGTGCCTGTCCAGTGCCTGCTTGAAGACAGCCAGGGGTTTGTTGGTAATCCCCCTGATGTATGCTGGGAGGCAGTTGAACAATCTTGGGCCCCTGACACTTATTGTGTTGTCCCTCAACGTGCTAGTGGCACCCCTGCTCTTCATTGGGGGGATGTTACATCGCCTGCCGAGTCTTTTGCTTTCGTAGGGAGTGATTTTTGTGTGCAAGTTTGGTACTAAGCCCTCGAGAATTTTCCATGTGTATATAATAATGTATCTCTCCCGCCTACGTTCTAGAGAGTACAGGTTTAGGAACTTCAAGCGTTCCCAGTAGTTGAGGTGGTTTATCGCACTTATGCGTGCGGTGAAGGTTCTCTGCACATTTTCAAGGTCAGCAATTTCACCTGCTTTGAAAGGTGCAGTTAGTGTGCAGCAATATTCCAGCCTAGATAGAACAAGCGATCTGTAAAGTGTCAACATGGGCTTGGCATCCCTGGTTTTGAAGGTTCTCATTATCCATCCTGTCATTTTTCGAGCAGATGCAATTGCTACATTGTTATGGTCCTTGAAGGTGAGATCCTCTGACATGATCACTCCCAGGTCTTTGACATTAGTTTTTCGCTCTATTGTGTTGTTGGAATTAGTTTTGTACTTCGATGAGATTTTAATTTCTTCACGTTTTCCGTATCTGAGTAATTGAAATTTCTCATCATTGAACTTCATATTGTTTTCTGCAGCCCATTTAAAGATTTGGTTTATGTCTGCTTGGAGTCTTGCAGTGTCTTCAACGGTGGACACTGTCATACAGATTCGGGTGTCATCTGCAAAGGAAGACA
>WNWK01020067.1:0-36587 GCA_009830355.1 Cherax destructor | reverse complement strand
GCTTTTTTTGTTCTCTGTCATTGACTTTGTTCTTCACTTTTTCAGTTTTTCTATTCCATTTTTTTGCCTTTACACTCTTAGTTCATTAATCCCTTTTCTCCCAGTGTTTATTACCTATTCCTCTTAGAGAAAGTATAATTTTTTTCAGGTGTCTCTGTGCACTTGTAGATCACAATTGTCATAATTTCATGAAGGGATTGTCCTGGATTTCCCAGTATTCCAGTGTAGTTGTTTCACAACACGTCTCATTTTCTTTTTTTAAATTCCTAAATAGAAATATCTTTCATTCTGCGGTTTTTTTTTTTGGGTTTTGCAGGGGATAACAGAGTTTTATGACGCAGAAACTTTTTATTTGCAGGAGCAACTTGTTTCCCCAATTCTGGTCCCCCTTTGAGGGTCTCAGGTCCCCCTTTTGAGGGTCTCAGGTCTCGTTGCTGAAGCCTCCTACTAACTTTTAGTTTAATCATGGTTGTTTTATGTTATTTGGTGTTTGCAAATTATTCTATTGCATATCCCGATCTTCCATAATAACTGATGCAGTAATTGCCAGAAGTGATGTGCATCGTAAGAGCTTTCTGATTATATTACATTTGTAATGAAGTGTGAGGGAATAGTTCAGTAGATAAGAGTGGAAGCCTGACTGAATGACGGTGGTGGCAGTATAAGTGGTTGTATGCTTATTACTCTTGGTTACTTGTTACATTAGGTTGACTTTTCAATTAATTTAATTTAAACAAAAGTTTCACTCTTGTTATATTTTGTTGGGTTTTAGTTGACCTATAAATGTTTTAATTATCTTAATCCTCACCATTTCTTTTAAAGGCTTTCTGTGTATCATGTGAGTGTCTACTTCACTGGATTGTAATATTTTCTTATTTTCTAGCCTTGTGGGATTGGGTCGCCCTACACCAGTGAGACGGTGTAGGGCGGTGTAGGGCGGTGTAGGACGGTGTAGGACGGTGTAGGACGGTGTAGGACGGTGTAGGACGGTGCAGGATGGTGCAGGACGGTGTAGGACGGTGTAGGACGGTGTAGGACGGTGCAGGACGGTGTAGGACGGTGTAGGGCGGTGTAGGACGGTGTAGGGCGGTGTAGGACGGTGTAGGACGGTGTAGGGCGGTGTAGGACGGTGTAGGGCGGTGTAGGGCGGTGTAGGACGGTGTAGGACGGTGCAGGACGGTGCAGGACGGTGTAGGGCGGTGTAGGACGATGCAGGACGGTGCAGGACGGTGCAGGACGGTGCAGGACGGTGTAGGACGGTGCAGGACGGTGCAGTTTCCTTAAAACTTTGGTTGGACAGCGGTTTTCTTCATCGTTCTGCAGCCAAACTCCAGTTGTTATGCTATCAACAGTTCACTGGTGAATGTTGGCGTCGGTGATGTCTTGCGCAGAACGTCAGAAATCACGTCCACATGTGACTACCGTGTCGCTACACATATGGGTAATAATCTGTCTTCAAACGCCCAGCAACGAATCTCCATCTGTTACGCCGCCAGCTGCTTACCTTGGTAAACAGTGGCGTCCTTACTGTCTTGGGCTGAACTTCACAATGGTCACCTCCACCAGTGACCACCGAATATTATCATCGCTTTCTCGTTCTACACCAGTGAATCCTTAGCTACGTGCCAACAACATCGGCATATTGGAAGACCACTTTTCCTATGTATATATCAGCTTTGCTTCAGTGGAGTTATATATATATTTTCCATTTGCTTCAGATAGGATTAGTTCATGTTTAATAATTTTATATATTTTATCTAAGTTGATTATCATATTAGTTCCTTTCATGGCAGATTTTCAGTGACAGACTTTTTTAATCTTTAAAGTTAGCCAGTTCTACAAAAATAGGCAGAGGTCTGTGAAGTTCGGAGCAGACTCTGAGGCATCGCTGGCAGCAGACACTGAGGCATCGCTGGCAGCAGACACTGAGGCATCGCTCGCAGCAGACACTGAGGCATCGCTCGCAGCAGACTCTGAGGCATCGCTCGCAGCAGACTCTGAGGCATCGCTCGCAGCAGACACTGAGGCATCGCTCGCAGCAGACTCTGAGGCATCGCTCGCAGCAGACTCTGAGGCATCGCTCGCAGCAGACTCTGAGGCATCGCTGGCAGCAGACACTGAGGCATCGCTGGCAGCAGACTCTGAGGCATCGCTGGGCACGACGAGTGCATCATCTGCTGATGATCATCCTTAGTACCAACTTCGGATGCTGAAAATGTCCGGGAAGGCATCAGGGCAGCAGCATTGATCAGAGGAGATATATTTAACAAGAAACTTAAGTTGATAGATTATGATGAGTTTGGTTATATTAACAAGTGTTATAACACTTACACATTAAAGAAAACACTTGCCAGTAAAATTAAAGAAGCAGCTAATACTGACTCATAAGAGTAAGTCTGTTTCAGTGACTGATTAGAAAAAAAAGTATTATGCAGGTTACTGCACTGTTGTAAAATAAAATGTGTATTAAAAACTCTACATTAAAATAGTCAGTGAACGTAAAGTGAACATAAAACTGACGTGTATTACACCTGGTCATGAGTGGCCGAGAGAGAGAGAGAGATCATTCATCTGAGATCATTTATCCCAGGATGACTCGAGTCTAGAACACATTCGTACAACATTATGATGTCAACGAGATAAAGTCAGTTGATCAAATGAAAATGCTGACCCACAGATGGCTCCAACTTCATCCTGTTCCCTACTTGTATGTTTCATAACAATAAAAATGCTTTCAAATGAGCTGATGGAGGTAACAGCTCTTAGCTTGTCAATAAAGCTAGGGATCCTTAACCTAACCTTGTCAAACCCTGTGAAAAAAAAAAAAAAAAAAAAAAAAGAGAAAAGAGAAGAAGAGAGAGAGAGAGAGAGAGAGAAAAGAGAGAGAGAGAGAGAGAGAGAGAGAGAGAGAGAGAGAGAGAGAGTTGACACATTGTTTGCCATCCCTCTCATCTTGAAATGATGTTCTTCAAGTTATGCATAAACACTAGTATCTCTGTACTAGTATGTGCAATGTACAGACCTCAGTGGCAACATGCAGACCCCATCAACTTCCTAATGGAAAACGTGGACTTCCTTCTGCTCCAACACAACTGTCGACATGTCATAATTGTTGGTGACCTCAACTAACATCTTATACAGAGAGACTTTGATGACCTTCTTCCACAGAAACTTTGTTGATTTCCCTACTCACATCTCTGGCTCCTCCCTCGACCCAGTAGTGAGTGATCTGTCAGAAGGTACTCACATCTCTGGCTCCTCCCTCGACCCAGTAGTGAGTGATCTGTCAGAAGGTACTCACATCTCTGGCTCCTCCCTCGACCCAGTAGTGAGTGATCTGTCAGAAGGTACTCCATCTCTGGCTCCTCCCTCGACCCAGTAGTGAGTGATCTGTCAGAAGGTACTCACATCTCTGGCTCCTCCCTCGACCCAGTAGTGAGTGATCTGTCAGAAGGTACTCACATCTCTGGCTCCTCCCTCGACCCAGTAGTGAGTGATCTGTCAGAAGGTGCTCACATTTTCTGGCTCCTCCCTCGACCCAGTAGTGAGTGATCTGTCAGAAGGTACTCACATCTCTGGCTCCTCCCTCGACCCAGTAGTGAGTGATCTTTCAGAAGGTACTCACATCTCTGGCTCCTCCCTCGACCCAGTAGTGGTGATCTGTCAGAAGGTACTCACTCTCTGGTTCCTCCCTCGACCCAGTAGTAGGTGATCTGTCAGAAGGTCTCACATCTCTGGCTCCTCCCTCGACCCAGTAGTGAGTGATCTGTCAGAAGGTACTCACATCTCTGGCTCCTCCCTCGACCCAGTAGTAGTGATCTGTCAGAAGGTACTCACATCTCTGGCTCCTCCCTCGACCCAGTAGTGAGTGATCTGTCAGAAGGTACTCACTTCTGGCTCCTCCCTCGACCCAGTAGTGAGTGATCTGTCAGAAGGTACTCACATCTCTGGCTCCTCCCTCGACCCAGTAGTGAGTGATCTGTCAGAAGGTACTCACATCTCTGGCTCCTCCCTCGACCCAGTAGTGAGTGATCTGGCAGAAGGTACTCACATCTCTGGCTCCTCCCTCGACCCAGTAGTGAGTGATCTGTCAGAAGGTACTCACATCTCTGGCTCCTCCCTCGACCCAGTAGTGAGTGATCTGTCAGAAGGTACTCACATCTCTGGTCCCCCCTCGACCCAGTAGTGAGTGATCTGTCAGAAGGTACTCACATCTCTGGTTCCTCCCTCGACCCAGTAGTGAGTGATCTGTCAGAAGGTACTCACATCTCTGGCTCCTCCCTCGACCCAGTAGTGAGTGATCTGGCAGAAGGTACTCACATCTCTGGCTCCTCCCTCGACCCAGTAGTGAGTGATCTGCCCAGAAGGTACTCACATCTCTGGCTCCTCCTTGACCCAGTAGTGAGTGATCTGTCAGAAGGTACTCACATCTCTGGCTCCTCCCTCGACCCAGTAGTGAGTGATCTGTCAGAAGGTACTCACATCCCTGGCTCCTCCCTCGACCCAGTAGTGAGTGATCTGTCAGAAGGTACTCACATCTCTGGCTCCTCCCTTGACCCAGTAGTGAGTGATCTGGCAGAAGGTACTCACATCTCTGGCTCCTCCCTCGACCCAGTAGTGAGTGATCTGGCAGAAGGTACTCACATCTCTGGCTCCTCCCTCGACCCAGTAGTGAGTGATCTGTCAGAAGGTACTCACATCTCTGGCTCCTCCCTCGACCCAGTAGTGAGTGATCTGTCAGAAGGTACTCACATCTCTGGCTCCTCCCTCGACCCAGTAGTGAGTGATCTGTCCAGAAGGTACTCACATCTCTGGCTCCTCCCTCGACCCAGTAGTGAGTGATCTGTCAGAAGGTACTCACATCTCTGGCTCCTCCCTTGACCCAGTAGTGAGTGATCTGTCAGAAGGTACTCACATCTCTGGCTCCTCCCTCGACCCAGTAGTGAGTGATCTGTCAGAAGGTACTCACATCTCTGGCTCCTCCCTCGACCCAGTAGTGGTGATCTGTCAGAAGGTACTCCATCTCTGGCTCCTCCCTCGACCCAGTAGTGAGTGATCTGTCAGAAGGTACTCACATCTCTGGCTCCTCCCTCGACCCAGTAGTGAGTGATCTGTCAGAAGGTACTCACATCTCTGGCTCCTCCCTCGACCCAGTAGTGAGTGATCTGTCAGAAGGTACTCACATCTCTGGCTCCTCCCTCGACCCAGTAGTGAGTGATCTGTCAGAAGGTACTCACATCTCTGGCTCCTCCCTCGACCCAGTAGTGAGTGATCTGGCAGAAGGTATAGTCACTTGTCAACCCCTCGGCTATGTTGGATCGTCTGACCACAAGGCTGTTTTTACGACACTGAAGATCGCACCACGGCTTAAATGGTTTAAACCTTGATCAGCAGTCTGAAATTACCAGTGTTATAGTGAAAGGTAAAGTACAAGACTTTGAAAAGTGTACTTTTTATTTTGGTGAGGAAAGGGATGGAGAGTTGGCACAGCTACAGTGGAACTTTATTAATGCTTTTGGGAATGTTAGAAAAGAGGGGCATGAATCCCAATGAGGTAAATGTTAGGGAAGATGAGCAAATTCAGTAGTCTTTATGTGGAATAAACTTAATTGGAAAGTGGTGTATGTAGGAAGAGGTGAAGTTTTTTTCCAAGATATTTTGACTGTACTTAGCGAGAGTCAGTGGACATTGCCTTCCAAGGGTCTCACACTAGACGACACCCTAAGCAGGTTCACTGACTGCCACAAGGTAAATTTAATAACTAAGGCTGAAGGGTTTCCTCTTAGGAATAATTCCACTGATGCACTAGATGCAAAAGTTGTGAGTATGTGGTAAGGCTAATTAATTTCCAAGACCCTGTGTGCCAGTGCCATCTCTGTTTGAAACTGTACTCAACAAGTACTTGAAATACTGCTTAATATTAATTGTGTTTTGTCAAGTGGTATTGGTGTTAATGCTATTATTTTACAAAAGTAACAGGACAGTTATTGCCAATAAACTATATTTCGGCAAAACTTAAAAGTCACTACAGAATTTAGGCCACCACAGAAAAGGAGGCACTTGCATTGTGCTGACAGTGCAACATTTTCTTTACTATGCCGATCACAGTCGTACATTTCCTTCACCTAACGAGGACTCACAATCAAATGCTCACTTTAATGATTCGTTATGTGAAGTGAACAGAGAATGTGGTTGCCCGTGTATTGTCTTCAGTGTAACGTACATAATGTAGTGTGGAGAACATCTATCTACTCTGGTTTTGCAGTGGGCCAGTAGATGGCATCTCTGACCACCTAGAGGATTGACGCTCGGTGAGCTGGTGGGGGAGGGGGTTATCAGATTTCCCAAGCATGTGTGTGTGTGTGTGTGTGTGTGTGTGTGTGTGTTTTTGGTAGCAATCACGTCAGTTTACATGCCTAGGTAAGGTAAGCTAACATTTATTTTTGTTGCTGGTGATATCCTCACCTGTGTTATTTTGGTGTATGGACTGTTGGACCAAAGGTTGTGATTAAAGGTGCTGGCGTGATGCCTCACCTTATTAACACACAGGATCATAATATGAAACCTGTGTTTTGATGTTGTGTTTCTCCAGGACCCACCTTTTGGATCACCAATGTGGGTAACTCCAGGGTTCCTTGGAATGACAGTGTAGGTGAAGGCCTGGGAGGCCCATCTTTGAGGACTCCAGTGTTACTCATGGACAGCCCCACTGACAAAATTTATATGTGACTAACCACCCAGATTTAAAAGTCTGATAATTTTCCCTCATATGCTGTCCAGTTTGTCCCAGAGGTGTGTTTTGCTTGGCCAGTTTGCTTACTAAACATTACTGTGAGACACACGGGGTTGATAATGTCATTTTCTGTTTAATGTAATAATTAATATGTATAATACTTTTTGCACTATTTCTGGAACTTATTAATGCTTACATATTTTTATGAAGTACCTGTTTTATTTTGTAAGCAGAGATGTGTAATAATGGACACTATTGCTGTTTAAAGAGATAGTTGTTCAAATTATGATTTCTGTATTAATGTAAATTAGCTTATTTTTTATAATTAATATGTGACAGTTAATCCAGTCAGTGGTATTTAATTTTGTGTCATGAATAATAAAATGCATCAACGTCGGCGTTTGACCAACATTGTGCTGATGGTACATTTACCTAGTTTAAGTTTAAGATTATAGCTATAAAATATGACTGTGAGCTCATTTGGCATAAAACTTGATCTCTACCTTTTACGTTAAACTAGTTTCACACGTCTGTGGATCACCAGTCTCACTGTAGCAATAATATGTGTTTTAAGTTGATAAATGTTAATTTTGCTTTTTATGGAAAAATAATGCACCAAGGAAAATAAGGTAATAATGAGTGCTTTATGCAGTTTTCTTATTTTTGATGAATTTTATTTGTGTTTCCCCAGACCTTAGAGTAATTTTCCTTTTATTTCCTTGACAAGCTGTAGGCAGTGGTTGCAGCTACCAGAGTGAGACCCGTGGTAAGTAAGTAAGTTTATTCAGGTATACACAAATACAGTTACATAGATTATCATTCATAGCAGCATATGTGTAGAGAACCAGGATAACCCAAAAGTCAGAAGTGACTTATTTCCATTGGTCTGGTGGTGGTATGGGTATTATGCAGGCTACTGCATTGTTGTTAAATAATGTGTATTAAAATGCTTCATTAAAATAGTGTCAATGAATGTAGAGTAAACATAAAACAGATGTGTATTAGACCTGGTCATGAGTGGCCATGAAAGAGAGGAGAGTGTGGGTCAGGGTCGGGAGAGCAGTGTATGGAGGTGTGTCAGGGTCAGGGAGAGCAGTGTATGGAGGTGAGTCATGGTCAGGAGAGCAGTGTATGGAAGGTGTGTCATGGTCGAGGAGAGCAGTGTATGGAAGGTTGTCATGGTCAGGAGAGCAGTGTATGGAAGTGTGTCAGGGTCGGAGAACAGTGTATGGAGGTGAGTCATGGTCAGGAGAGCAGTGTATGGAGAGTGTGTCATGGTCAGGAGACAGTGTATGGAGGTGTGTCATGGTCAGGAGAGCAGTGTATGGAAGGTGTTCAGGGTCAGGAGAGCAGTGTATGGAAGTGAGTCATGGTCAGGAGAGCAGTGTATGGAGGTGTGTCATGGTCGAGAGAGCAGTGTATGGAGGTGTCATGGTCAGGAGAGCAGTGTATGGAGAGTGTGTCAGGTCAGGAGAAGCAGTGTATGGAGGTAGTCATGGTCAGGAGAAGCAGTGTATGGGAGTGTGTCAGGTCAGGAGAGCAGTGTATGGAGGTGTGTCATGGTCAGGAGAAACAGTGTATGGAGAGTGTGTCAGGGTCAGGAGAGCAGTGTATGGAGGTGTGTCATGGTCAGGAAGCAGTGTATGGAAGTGTGTCAGGTCAGGGAGACAGTGTATGGAGGTGTGTCAGGGTCAGGAGAGCAGTGTATGGAGGTATGTCAGGGTCAGGAGGCAGTTATGGAGGTGAGTCAGGGTCAGGGAGAGCAGTGTATGGAGGTGTGTCAGGGTCAGGAGAGCAGTGTATGGAGGTGGTCAGGGTCAGGAAGCAGTGTATGGAAGGTGTCAGGGTCAGGAGAGCAGTGTATGGAGAGTGTGTCAGGGTCGGAGAGCAGTGTATGGAGGTGTGTCAGGGTCAGGAAGCAGTGTATGGAGGTGTGTCAGGGTCAGGAGAGCAGTGTATGGAGGTATGTCAGGGTCAGGAAGCAGTGTATGGAGAGTGTCAGGGTCAGGAAAGCAGTGTATGGAGGTGTGTCAGGGTCAGGAGAGCAGTGTATGGAGGTGAGTCAGGGTCAGGAGAAGCAGTGTATGGAGAGTGTGTCAGGTCGGAAGAGCAGTGTATGGAGTGTGTCAGGGTCGAGAGCAGTGTATGGAGGAGTGATGTCAGGGTCAGGGAAGCAGTGTATGGAGAGTGTCAGGGTCGGAGAGCAGTGTATGGAAGTATTCAGGGTCAGGAGAGCAGTGTATGGAGGTGTGTCAGGGTCAGGAGAGCAGTGTATGGAGGTGTGTCAGGTCAGGAGAGCAGTGTATGGAGAGTGTGTCAGGGTCGGAGAGCAGTGTATGGAGGTGTGTCAGGGTCAGGAGAGCAGTGTATGGAGGTGTGTCAGGTCGGAGAGCAGTGTATGGAGGTGTGTCAGGGTCAGGAGAGCAGTGTATGGAGGTGTGTCAGGGTCGGAGAGCAGTGTATGGAGTGTCAGGGTCAGGAGAGCAGTGTATGGAGGTGTCAGGGTCAGGAGAGCAGTGTATGGAGGTGTGTCAGGGTCAGGAGAGCAGTGTATGGAGAGTGATGTCAGGGTCGGAGCAGTGTGGAGGTGTCAGGTCGGGAGCGGTATGGAGTGTAGGTCGACAGTGATGGAGTGTCGGTCGGAGCAGGGGAGGTCAGGTCGGAGACAGTGTATGGAGGTGGTCAGGTCGGAGAGTGATGGAGGTGGCAGGTCGGAGACAGTGTTGGAGGTGGTCAGGGTCGGAGAGCAGTGATGGAGGTGTGTCAGGGTCGGAGAGCAGGTATGGAGGTGGTCAGGGTCGGAGAGCAGTGTATGGAGGTGTGTCAGGGTCGGAAGCAGTGTATGGGAGGTGTCAGGGTCGGAGACAGTTATGGAGGGGTCAGGGTCAGGAGAGCAGTGTATGGAGGTGTGCAGGGTCGGAGAGCAGTGATGGAGGTGGTCAGGGTCGGAGAGAGTGTATGGAGGTGTGTCAGGTCGGAGAGCAGTGTATGGAGGTGTGCAGGGTCGGAGAGCAGTGTATGGAGGTTGTCAGGTCGGAGAGCAGTGATGGAGGTGTTCAGGGTCGGAGAGCAGTGTATGGAGGTGTGTCAGGGTAGGAGAGCAGTGTATGGAGGTGTGTCAGGTCGGAGAGCAGTGATGGAGGTGTCAGGTGGGAGAGCAGTGTATGGAGGTGTGTCAGGGTCGGAGAGCAGTGTATGGAGGTGTCAGGGTCAGGAGAGCAGTGATGGAGGTGGTCAGGTCGGAGAGCAGTGTATGGAGGTGTGTCAGGGTCGGAGAGAGTGTATGGAGGTGGTCAGGGTCAGGAGAGCAGTGTATGGAGGTGGTCAGGGTCGGAGAGCAGTGTATGGAGGTGTGTCAGGGTCGGGAGACAGTGTATGGAGGTGGTCAGGGTCAGGAGAGCAGTAGGAGGTGTGTCAGGGTCGGAAGCAGTGATGGAGGTGTGTCAGGTCGGGAGCAGTGTATGGAGGTGTGTCAGGGTCGGAGAGCAGTGTATGGAGGGTGTCAGGGTCGGAAGCAGAGGAGTGTAGGGGAGAGGTATGTCAGGGTCAGGAGAGCAGTGTTGGAGGTGTGTCAGGTCAGGGAGACAGTGTGAGAGGTAGTGTCAGGTCGGGAGAGCAGTGTATGGAGGTGTGTCAGGGTCGGGAGAGCAGTGTATGGAGTTGTCAGGTCGGAGAGCAGTGTATGGAGATGAGTCAGGGTCGGGAGAGCAGTGTATGGAGGTGGTCAGGGTCGGAGAGCAGTGTATGGAGGTTGTCAGGTCGGAGAGCAGTGTATGGAGGTGTGTCAGGGTGGAGAGCAGTGTATGGAGGTGAGTCAGGTCGGGAGAGCAGTGTATGGAGATGGTCAGGGTCGGGAGAGCAGTGTATGGAGGTGGTCAGGGTCGGAGAGCAGTGTATGGAGGTTGTCAGGGTCGGGAGAGCAGTGTATGGAGGTGTGTCAGGGTCGGGAGAGCAGTGTATGGAGGTGAGTAGGTCGGAGAGCAGTGTATGGAGGTGTCAGGGTCGGGAAGCAGTGTATGGAGTGTGTCAGGTCGGAGACAGTGTATGGAGTGTGTCAGGGTCGGAGAACAGTGTATGGAGGTGTGTCAGGGTCGGAAAGCAGGTATGGAGGTGTGTCAGGGTCGGAAGAGCAGTGTATGGAGGTGGTCAGGGTCGGAGAGCAGTGTATGGAGGTAGTCAGGGTCAGGAGAGCAGTGTATGGAGGTGTGTCAGGGTCGGGAGAGCAGTGTATGGAGGTGTGTCAGGGTCGGGAGAGCAGTGTATGGAGGTGTGTCAGGGTCGGGAGAGCAGTGTTTGGAGGTGTGTCAGGGTCAGGAGAGCAGTGTTTGGTTAAGTATGGAGGTGATATTTTGGGTAAATTTTAGGCCATAGGTTGTTTTGGTTATTATGTACTCTCATGATATTACTCGTAAGGCTCTTGTATGTGGAGGGTCCTGTTTAAGTATTGGAGATTAGAGGTGAAGTGTTGTGGTGCAGGTTACAGGCCAGCAGAAGGGGAGGGGGGTTATGGAGACCCATTGTTTCCACGTGGCCTAACAAACAACTTGTATTTATGTATTAGTGGATCTGAAATACAGTGAAGGCAAGTTTTGTACATATTAAATATATACTGGTGTATGGTATTTGTTGTAATTGGGTTGTGTGTTATGTATTTAACGTTATTAATAATATATTATATTTTGGTATATGCTAGTTTGTGCCCTTCCTGATAATCAACATATGGTGGATTTATCTGTCCTTCCTGATAAGAATATTGACTATCTAGTTAAAGCTTTTTGTGAAGAAACAAGCTTGGCCCCAGGTTGGTGTATTTTGTTTAATATTTTAAATGCCCCAATACGTCAGCATATATATATTTATGCAACATATTAATTGCGTTACAAAAGGTCTGTTTCAATGACTGCTGATGGTATAGGCCTGTTTCAATGTCTGCTTAGATTCTAAGCAATCAGTGAAACAAGCCTGTACTCTAAGCCTTAGAGTATAGGCTTGTTTCAATGACTGCTGAGAGTAATAGGCTTGTTTCAATGACTGCTGAGAGTAATAGGCTTGTTTCAATGACTGCTGAGAGTAATAGGCTTGTTTCAATGACTGCTGAGAGTAATAGGCTTGTTTCAATGACTGCTGAGAGTAATAGGCTTGTTTCAATGACTGCTGAGAGTAATAGGCTTGTTTCAATGACTGTTGAGAGTAATAGGCATGTTTCAATGACTGCTGAGAGTAATAGGCTTGTTTCAATGACTGCTGAGAGTAATAGGCTTGTTTCAATGACTGCTGAGAGTAATAGGCTTGTTTCAATGACTGCTGAGAGTAATAGGCTTGTTTCAATGACTGCTGAGAGTAATAGGCTTGTTTCAATGACTGCTGAGAGTAATAGGCTTGTTTCAATGACTGCTGAGAGTAATAGGCTTGTTTCAATGACTGCTGAGAGTAATAGGCTTGTTTCAATGACTGCTGAGAGTAATAGGCTTGTTTCAATGACTGCTGAGAGTAATAGGCTTGTTTCAATGAAGTTTACACAGTAACCTACGATTTGCAGGACATGAACACAGTTTTTGGGAGACTAATATTGTCAAAAAACCTGTATGAATATTTAATATATAAACGACGAGTCTGTTACTTGCAAACAAAAAAGTTGAATGAGTATAATACAAAACATTGAGAATGATTTTGAAAATGATGAGGGAGTTGAACTCAAGTACATCAAGGACTTTCATTAGTTATGTTGAATTCAGAAAATCATGAAAATATGCCATGTGTCACAAACGTAGAGGTTAAGGTTCTTCTCATTAACCATTTGGGTAAAGAACAAATAAATAAATCCAAGATGTTTCTCATCAACAAAATAACAGTTGAGAAAATGGCTGAAACCATCCGATCTACTGAGGCTATGATGGTGACTTAGTACGGCAGTCATTATTACATACTGATTTTGTTGATTGTTTTGACCTCAACGATTGATTTTGCCATGTCTCTGATTTGAAAGCTTCCTGGAATTTTGTACCAATCCAAGAACTTCTTTTGAGTTTTTTTTTCGCAATGATGCTTAGTTTTGATGTCAATGAGTTTAATGTATGTAATCAAGGTGATGTTGTCCTCGAATATGGTAGCGACGGACCCACTGATCATCAGGAATTCTATGTCTCTGAATCTAAACGTCGACAGATGTTTGCTTTATTCTAAATCATGTACTATGATCTACACAGAGGAAGAAAACGATCACTGCAAATCATGAACAGTGAAAGAAATTATGATGTAAGACAAGTGCAACGCTAATATCAAGCTTCAGTTACTTTGGTTTGTGTTGTAATTATGATAAGCTTTTGCGCCAACATAATGACATGGCATTTTCACAGTAGAGTCGAGCACTCAGACTGTCCCGTTTCCAAGCCATTTTGAGAAAACTATGTTTATAATAGGAACATTCAGAAGTTTTGATCATGATAAGGCTAACCTCACAGAAATGGGGGAGGGCAGTCATGATACTGTGACAATCTTGTTCCAGGATGATGGGCTTTACAGTCACGTAACCCCGGAATTTCTGAAACACCAGGCATTAGATACTGACCTAAAGTACCGGAAGTTGCTACAGTTCCACAAGGCCTCTAAAAGGGAAGATTTGACTGAGTATTGCATTAGCAACTCATCCTGTCAGTTAAGATCTCTTGAATAATGTTTGAGAAAAGCATATTGCTGTCTATTTAGCAGATTGTACTTCTGACATCATTACCACAACCTCATAAACCAGACAATGCCAGTAAGGACTTTTACCATATAGCTCGATACATTCAAATGATACGTCCAAAGGAGTTCAAGAACATTGTAATTTGCCTAGGGATGTCTTTGAAAATATCTGAAGGGAAGTGGGGCAGAGAGCATTCTTATAAAGAGTTCTGGTTTTGGAATGAATGTTGCAGATTCGATTTTAAGTGAAGAAATATATGTAAGATGCTGAAAGGACTACAGGTGCTGAAAGAGGCACCTGGCATGTTGGAATGGGCTATAATCCTATAATCACATGACCCAGCCGACAGCTTGTTCTCAGACAACTAGATCTAAGATTTCAAAAAATCCTCAATAGGGAGTGTCCTCCTTCAAGAATTCAAGTTTGTCTTGAAAAGCTGTTAACAAAGTGAAACATTCAAATACTGGAATTGTTTTCTCCCTCTCAGAAACATTTAGAAAATTTAATACTCAGTGATCGATAGGAGTAACTGGACACTTTAACACCAGTCCATTAAAAATCTCTTACCGATCTTCCCTGCTTTCCACTCAATAAATTACCTACGATGGTTTTCGTTGTATCCGGAAGATATGTATAAGGTGCCAGACACTACGACAAGGGTCCACAAGGCACTCTGGAGGGAACGTAAGCCGTGATACGATCACACGGATGTTTCCGGGCAGTCGGTGCTAACAAAGTGCTCTAGCAAACTAAATAAATTCCAGAAAATTTCTATATTAATCATCCCCAAGTCAGGAAAAAACATTGTGTCCAAATGGGCGATCACAAACCATGAAATGCTTGCCTTCACTAACACAGAGTTTTCTGGTTTGAACACAGCGGCCTATGAATTGGAAGTTAACAGAGCGTTCACTAGGAAAACAGCTTAATTAGTGAGACATATTCATGTAATTTTATGTTTTTGAAAGAAATGAGGACCTTTTCTCCGTTCCTTCATATGAAACTAGGTTCCACACTATACAAACAGAGATCATGACAAACGACATTAGCAATGTTGAAAAGAATAGGGAAAAATTTAGAGAAGAGAAATTATGTCAAAAAAAATGGTAAAATTCTTTGATACTATCCGCAGGATAAACCTAAAAGGCTTCGCTTCAGTCCTCAAGTAAACTTGGTGAAAGAAAAAGTCCACAAAATCTTTGCAGCGTGAAGCTGCGCTCATGCAGACATTGCTGGACATGAGAGAGACCAGGGAAGGTCAGTGGATGAACTCCTTCAATGCCATGTACGTTTACCTTCTTATTTGCTTTACGAAGACGGCCTCTTAACCATGGTCAAGCCATATCGCCCAGGAACTGGAGAAGCATCTAATCAATGAGCATCCAAAGAAAACCTCTAACTCAACCATGACTTTGTACTTACTAAACATAATAACAAATGTTCGCCAAATGAGAATAAATAAAGAAGACAGAGTTCTGTGACATCAGTCTTAGTTTCCTTCAGTCAACAACAAAAGATGTTCAAAAATAAACCTTATGTCTGATTCTTACCTCAAGAACTCTGAGCGTCAAAAAACGTAAAAAAAAGTCTCCCATAGAACCACATGACATCAGTGGAGATACATCTCTCTGTTGAGATGTACAGGTTCTGGACATCACGCACAAAAAATATAACGCAGCTTGAGCTCCTTCATGGAGCAGCACTCACAAGAATCTACCACGGATATGATAAGATTTTGTTCGAATTTTTAACCCCGGAGGGTTAGCCACCCAGGATAATCCAAGAAAGTCAGTGCGTCATCGAGGACTGTGTCTTATTTCCATTGGGGTCCTTAATATTGTCCCCCAGGATGCGACCCACGCCTGTCGACTAACACCCAGGTACCTATTTGCTGCTAGGTGAACAGGACAACAGGTGTAAGGAAACGCATCGAAATGTTTCCACTCCGCCGGGAATCGAACCCGGGCCCTCCGTGCGTGAAGCAAGTTAAGGGGTCCCTACAGGGTGCTGCGCGCGGAGTAAAAAAAAAAAATAGAAAAAATACGATCTTTCTGGCAACACCCTGGTATAATTATCATCCTTATATGATGTTTCTACAAGGAATTATAGTTATTTATAACACGTATGGTGACAGCGCCTGTCGTAGCATGCGAGCTGACATGGCAAGAATCTTAGTTTTTTTCCGTTTTTTTTTCATCAATTTCTTATATTTTTCTTTGTAATATAATAATAATTCACCATTTGATATCATAGGAGAGTGGGCGGGGCTAATATAGTCTTTAATACCTAAAACTGGGATTAAAGTGAACACTCCGAGAGACAATCATCTCACAGTGTATGTATGCTTGGCTGCATTAACCAGTTTGCCTCTTGTCAGACTCGTGGGCCATATCGTACCTCTTCTTAAAACTGTGTATGGAGTCTGCCTCCACCACATCTTCATCGAGTGTGTGTATGTGTGTGCGTGAGCACTCGTGTCTGCTACATGTCGTCACGAGAAGAGTGTTATTACATCATGTAATGTGGGACTATAAGGGTGCCAAAAATAAGTATAGATAATTCTAATTCTTTTATTTCATTCAATAGAAGAGCACAGGTAAGGGAATCGGATTCTTCTCCGAAAATAATATCAGAAAATAATATTCTTAAGGTTAAGGGAGAGAGAATACTCAGGAGAAAGTGCTGAGTATGAGAGGAAATGGTTCTGTTCTCGTGAACTCAGCGAAGCACAAGACAAAACATTTAATTATATCTACACTGTTGTTGTTGAATTTTTATTGACGATACGTTAGATTTCTTTTAGGTTCTTGAACATCACAGATAAAATAAAATTTCTACATCAAACTTTATAGTATAGTTTAACTGAAATATTTGATTTGTATACAATGTACAGGTCCCACTGGGAACAATATATATTACTCATTTGTAAAGTGCCCAGGGTTTTATTTATAAAGACTTTCATCCTGGGGTGAATATCTGAGAGTCAAACACTGAGCACATCATGAACACAAAGGCACAATACACAAATAACATTGTGTACTGAGCACATCTCTCCAAGCTCTTGGCTGCTCACTAGTTCCATACGTTCTGGTCACATAACTTCTCCGCAACTCAGTTACTTTAGTAAGTACCTTGTGTCCCTCCCAGTTAGGTTAGGGAACTCGTTTTGGAATAAATTCAACTAATACACCAGGTGGTGTGTAGTGGTGACCACTGAGTGTGTAGTGGTGATCACTGAGTGTGTAGTGGTGACCACTGAGTGTGTAGTGGTGATCACTGAGTGTGTAGTGGTGACCACTGAGTGTGTAGTGGTGACCACTGAGTGTGTAGTAGTGACCACTGAGTGTGTAGTGGTGACCACTGAGTGTGTAGTGGTGATCACTGAGTGTGTAGTGGTGACCACTGAGTGTGTAGTGGTGACCACTGAGTGTGTAGTGGTGACCACTGAGTGTGTAGTGGTGATCACTGAGTGTGTAGTGGTGACCACTGAGTGTGTAGTGGTGATCACTGAGTGTGTAGTGGTGACCACTGAGTGTGTAGTGGTGACAACTGAGTGTGTAGTGGTGATCACTGAGTGTGTAGTGGTGACCACTGAGTGTTTAGTGGTGACCACTGAGTGTGTAGTGGTGATCACTGAGTGTGTAGTGGTTGACCACTGAGTGTGTAGTGGTAGATACCACTGAGTGTGTAGTGGTGATCACTGAGTGTGTAGTGGTGACCACTGAGTGTGTAGTGGTGATCACTGAGTGTGTAGTGGTGACCACTGAGTGTGTAGTGGTGATCACTGAGTGTGTAGTGGTGACCACTGAGTGTGTAGTGGTGACCACTGAGTGTGTAGTGGTGATCACTGAGTGTGTAGTGGTGACCACTGAGTGTGTAGTGGTGACCACTGAGTGTGTAGTGGTGACCACTGAGTGTGTAGTGGTGACCACTGAGTGTGTAGTGGTGACCACTGAGTGTGTAGTGGTGACCACTGAGTGTGTAGTGGTGACCACTGAGTGTGTAGTGGTGACCACTGAGTGTGTAGTGGTGACCACTGAGTGTGTAGTGGTGACCACTGAGTGTGTAGTGGTGACCACTGAGTGTGTAGTGGTGACCACTGAGTGTGTAGTGGTGACCACTGAGTGTGTAGTGGTGACCACTGAGTGTGTAGTGGTGACCACTGAGTGTGTAGTGGTGAACACTGAGTGTGTAGTGGTGATCACTGAGTGTGTAGTGGTGACCACTGAGTGTGTAGTGGTGATCACTGAGTGTGTAGTGGTGACCACTGAGTGTGTAGTGGTGACACTGAGTGTGTAGTGGTGATCACTGAGTGTGTAGTGGTGATCACTGAGTGTGTAGTGGTGATCACTGAGTGTGTAGTGGTGATCACTGAGTGTGTAGTGGTGACCACTGAGTGTGTAGTGGTGATCACTGAGTGTGTAGTGGTGATCACTGAGTGTGTAGTGGTGATCACTGAGTGTGTAGTGGTGATCACTGAGTGTGTAGTGGTGACCACTGAGTGTGTAGTGGTGACAACTGAGTGTGTAGTGGTGACACTGAGTGTAGTGACAGTAGTGGTGACCACTGAGTGTGTAGTGGTGATCACTGAGTGTGTAGTGGTACCACTGAGTGTGTAGTGGTGATCACTGAGTGTGTAGTGGTGACCACTGAGTGTGTAGTGGTGACCACTGGTTGGATCACGTGTGTAGTGGTGACCACTGAGTGTGTAGTGGTGATCACTGAGTGTGTAGTGGTGACCACTGAGTGTGTAGTGGTGACCACTGAGTGTGTAGTGGTGACCACTGAGTGTGTAGTGGTGATCACTGAGTGTGTAGTGGTGACCACTGAGTGTGTAGTGGTGACCACTGAGTGTGTAGTGGTGACCACTGAGTGTGTAGTGGTGATCACTGAGTGTGTAGTGGTGACCACTGAGTGTGTAGTGGTGACACTGATGTGTAGTGGTGACACTGAGTGTGTAGGTGACCACTGAGTGTGTAGTGGTGACCACTGAGTGTGTAGTGGTGACCACTGAGTGTGTAGTGGTGACCACTGAGTGTGTAGTGGTGACCACTGAGTGTGTAGTGGTGACCACTGAGTGTGTAGTGGTGACCACTGAGTGTGTAGTGGTGACCACTGAGTGTGTAGTGGTGACCACTGAGTGAGGGGCACTGGTGTAGTGGTGACCACTGAGTGTGTAGTGGTGACCACTGAGTGTGTAGTGGTGACCACTGAGTGTGTAGTGGTGACCACTGAGTGTGTAGTGGTGACCACTGAGTGTGTAGTGGTGACCACTGAGTGTGTAGTGGTGACCACTGAGTGTGTAGTGGTGACCACTGAGTGTGTAGTGGTGACCACTGAGTGAGTGTGACCATGATGTGAGTGGTGACCACTGAGTGTGTAGTGGTGACCACTGAGTGTGTAGTGGTGACCACTGAGTGTGTAGTGGTGACCACTGAGTGTGTAGTGGTGACCACTGAGTGTGTAGTGGTGACCACTGAGTGTGTAGTGGTGACCACTGAGTGTGTAGTGGTGACCACTGAGGGGAGTGTGACACTGAGTGGTAGATCACTGAGTGTGTAGTGGTGATCACTGAGTGTGTAGTGGTGATCACTGAGTGTGTAGTGGTGATCACTGAGTGTGTAGTGGTGACCACTGAGTGTGTAGTGGTGACCACTGAGTGTGTAGTGGTGATCACTGAGTGTGTAGTGGTGATCACTGAGTGTGTAGTGGTGATCACTGAGGTGTAGTGGTGATCACTGAGTGTGTAGTGGTGACCACTGAGTGTGTAGTGGTGACCACTGAGTGTGTAGTGGTGACCACTGAGTGTGTAGTGGTGATCACTGAGTGTGTAGTGGTGATCACTGAGTGTGTAGTGGTGACCACTGAGTGTGTAGTGGTGATCACTGAGTGTGTAGTGGTGATCACTGTGTAGTGGTGACCACTGAGTGTATAGTGGTGACCACTGAGTGTGTAGTGGTGACCACTGAGTGTGTAGTGGTGACCACTGAGTGTGTAGTGGTGACCACTGAGTGTGTAGTGATGACCACGGAGTGTGTAGTGGTGATCACTGAGTGTGTAGTGGTGATCACTGAGTGTGATGAGTGAATACTAACGAGGCAGAACTGGTGATATTAAAATCTTGCCATCCATTTGTTTAGCTCGTAGAGGGAGACTAAGAGCTATATGTACCTCAGCTGCTGCTTGATCCAAGAAAGGTATCACCATATACCTTAAGCCTCAAGATTAATAATAGAGGGTGCTGGTAACTTTAATAATAAAGAGTGGTAATAAAATTAATAACGAAGAGTGACGATTAAATTAATAATGAAGGGTGGTGATAACATTAATAATGAAGGGTGGTGATTACATTAATAATGAACGGTTGTGATAACATTAATAATGAACGGTGGTGATAACATTAATAATGAAGGGTGGTGATTACATTAATAATGAACGGTGGTGATAACATTAATAATGATGGGTGGTGATTACATTAATAATGAAGGGTGGTGATAACATTAATAATGAACGGTGGCGATAACATTAATAATGAACGGTGGTGATTACATTAATAATGAAGGGTTGTGATTACATTAATAATGAAGGGTGGTGATAACTTTAATAATGAACGGTGGTGATTACATTAATAATGAAGGGTGGTGATAACATTAATAATGAACGGTGGTGATAACAATAATAATGAACGGTGGTGATTACATTAATAATGAAGGGTGGTGATAACATTAATAATGAACGGTGGTGATAACATTAATAATGAATGGTGGTGATTACATTAATAATGAAGGGTGGTGATTACATTAATAATGAAGGGTGGTGATAACATTAATAATGATGGGTGGTGATAACATTAATAATGAAGGGTGGTGATAACATTAATAATGAAGGGTGGTCATAACATTAATAATGATGGGTGGTGATAACATTAATAATGAAGGGTGGTAATAACATTAATAATGAAGTGTGGTGATTACATTAATAATGATGGGTGGTGATAACATTAATAATGAACGGTGGTGATAACATTAATAATGATGGGTGGTGATAAAATTAATAATGATGGGTGGTGATAACATTATTAATGATGGGTGGTGATAACATTAATAATGAAGGGTGGTGATTACATTAATAATGAAGGGTGGTGATAAAATTAATAATGATGGGTGGTGATAACATTAATAATGATGGGTGGTGATAACAATAATAATGAACGGTGGTGATTACATTAATAATGAAGGGTGGTGATAACATTAATAATGAACGGTGGTGATAACATTAATAATGAATGGTGGTGATTACATTAATAATGAAGGGTGGTGATTACATTAATAATGAAGGGTGGTGATAACATTAATAATGATGGGTGGTGATAACATTAATAATGAAGGGTGGTGATAACATTAATAATGCAGGGTGGTCATAACATTAATAATGAAGTGTGGTGATTACATTAATAATGATGGGTGGTGATAACTTTAATAATGAACGGTGGTGATAACATTAATAATGAAGGGTGGTGATAACATTAATAATGAAGGGTGGTAATAACATTAATAATGAAGTGTGGTGATTACATTAATAATGATGGGTGGTGATAACATTAATAATGAACGGTGGTGATAATATTAATAATGATGGGTGGTGATAAAATTAATAATGATGGGTGGTGATAACATTAATAATGATGGGTGGTGATAACATTAATAATGAAGGGTGGTGATTACATTAATAATGAAGGGTGGTGATAACATTAATAATGAAGGGTGATGATTACATTAATAATGATGGGTGGTGATAACATTAATAATGAAGGGTGGTGATAAAATTAATAATGAAGGGTGGTGATAACATTAATAATGAAGGGTGGTGATAAAATTCTAATGCATGAAAACCAAAAAATATGAATCCAACTGCATATTTCTTCTGTGCATATGTACAAAATACAAGTAATTACGTACAATTTTTCGTATGAATGCTTGTGCGTACATTTATGAATGTATATGCAAGAATGGATGCATGTACTTACAGTTTTGTGTGTTTATCCATGCGGAGATATTTTTGCACACACACACACACACACAATCAATATAATATATATAATATATATATATATATATATATATATATATATATATATATATATATATATATATATATATATATATATATATACATATAAACAAAACAACCACGGGTGAGTAGAATGATAGCTCTAGGCTTTTCGTGTTGCAACCAACACATCTACTCCCCGTTTGGTGTACTAGCCTCCACGAGCAGTTTATATATTATTGTAACCACGAACGAGTGGTATTTAATAAATAACAACACTGCGACTAGCCGAGGATTCGAACCCATGTCGTTTTGGCCCTCCTCATGGTGAGCGAAAATCACATGACGCTCTAACCCACTCACTTAAACCAATGACTCACTTTAACCAATCGCAGCAGTTGGAGAGTCTTTTATCAGGCTAGTTGTTGTAGATTGTGTGGGTCCACTACCCAAAACTAAGATGGGTACTTACTATTATTTGGTCTACTACCAGGTTCCCCGAGGCCATCCCGCTACTAGTGATTTTTTTTTACTCAAGTTGGGATCCCTAAGAAAATTCAGTCAGATCAGGGGTCAAATTTTACATCTAAACATTTTCCACAGTCCTGGGGAAATTTAACGTTAAACTGACGACCTCTACAGCCTATCACCCGGAAAGTCAAGGGGTGGTGGAGAGGTTTCACCAGTCTCTCAAGACCATGATACGTGTTTATTGTAACAGAAGGATTGGGATGAGGGTATTCCCCTCCTTTTATTTGCCGTGAGGGATAGCACTCAGGAATCATTAGGCTATAGTCCTCTTGACCTGATCAATGGTCACCAAGTAAGGGAGGTCATTGACTGTTTTGAAGGAACACTGGCTAGATGGTGATCGTGATGTTTCCCCCTCGGAGTCTCTTCTCACGTACTAGTCCTGAAGCGTAGCCAGGACAGGACAGGACCAAGAAAGGTGTGTTTATTAGTCAGTACGAGAACAGCGGCGGCTGGAACAAGTCGTCATGGTTTGGTGTAGGTATGTGGGTGGTATTTTTGGCCAAGTCAAGGCCATTGGTTATTTTATTGTTATGCTCTCACGATTTTCCTTTAAGGCACTACTGCACTGGTTCTCAACTCTTTTCAGCCCATGGACCACCAACCAAATTATAAAAATATCGTGGACCATTTCATTTTTTAAGTAATGATATACAAAGGCAAAGCAATGACAACAGACAATTTTATTTGGAATATATTTCTTATAAACAGAAATTCGAAAAGTTATATAAAGTAATAGATATCTAACATTTTGGTCTGAAATATATTTCATACGAACATAATTTCCTGGAAATAAATAAATACATATTTTACATTTTGCTGTGAAATTTCTTTCTAACGAACATAATTTTGAAATTATAAAGTATACAGCCAATATTTTTCTTTAAAATATGATTACGTATTCAATTTTCCTGCAACCAGACTCTTGGATTCTCTTCTCACTGACAAGCTTTTAAATATTAGGAGTGGTATTTGATAATGTTAAGAGTGGTACTTGATAATGTTAGGAGTGGTACTTGATAATGTTAGGAGTGGTACTTGATAATGTTAGGAGTGGTACTTGATAATGTTAGGAGTGGTAGTTGATAATGTTAGGAGTGGTACTTGATAATGTTCGGAGTGGTACTTGATAATGTTAGGAGTGGTACTTGATAATGTTAGGAGTGGTACTTGATAATGTTAGGAGTGGTACTTGATAATGTTAGGAGTGGTACTTGATAATGTTAGGAGTGGTACTTGATAATGTTAGGAGAGGTACTTGATAATGTTAGGAGTGGTACTTGATAATGTTAGGAGTGGTAGTTGATAATGTTCGGAGTGGTACTTGATAATGTTAGGAGTGGTACTTGATAATGTTATGATTGGTACTTGATAATGTTAGGAGTGGTACTTGATAATGTTAGGAGTGGTACTTGATAATGTTAGGAGTGGTACTTGATAATGTTAGTAGTGGTACTTGATAATGCTAGGCGTGGTACTTGATAATGCACAACGAATACCGCTTTCAACTGAAAGCCGATTCCTGTGTTTGCAACAAACATGAAAGTCCACTTTCACACATATAAGTTGATGCAAATGGCAAAAGAAATCTGACTGCATGTGTTGACAGATTTGGATAAGTAACAATCATACTGACCCAAAAATTGTCCATGATAGACCGCTGGTACACATCTTTAGCTGCCAAATCATTTTTCAGGTCCAAGAACTCCTCCATCACAGCCTCTGGAACACCATCATAGCCTCTGGAACACCATCAACATCTGTTAGTAATGGATTCCTGGTGAAATAAAACCCATCCCTTGTCATGTCCACTTCCGGAAAGTATCCCTGAAATTCATCCCGCAGCTTTTGTAAATGCTGGAGAATATGCACCTGAATGGCTTCTTTCCCCCAAGCATGGCATCCACACATGGAAATTGAACTAAATTTTTACCTTCGACTCTTCCGATCCAGAGTTCTAATTTCTCAAGAAAAGCTTTGATGATTCCTTGGTGAGAGAACAAATTTGCTCCTTTCCCTTGCAGCTGAAGATTCAGTTTGTTCAAGATACCCAAAATATCGACAAGGTTTGCTAGTTCTAATTCTGACAGTTCTAGCTTATTTGTAAAACCTTCTTTCTCTTGTGACTGGAGAAATATAATCAGTTCTTTTCTCAGTTCAAAAATTCTGTTGACAACATTCCCTGGTGACAAGCACCGTACACACGTGTAGAACACCAACACCTCAAAGTTGGAACCCAGGTCCTGGCATAATTTTCTGAACAGTCTGGTGTTCACTTCTGACGATTTGATGTTAATAACCACCTTCACCAATCCTTTGAAAATGGTGTTCAGGTGATCAGGTAGTGTTTTTGATGCCAGTTCCTCTGTGAATGAAACAGTGAACTCCGGTTACCAATGGAACACGCTGTTTCACCAACACTTGAAAGCATGATCTTGAGCCCAGCATCACAATTGCACCATCAGTGGTAACAACCACCAAATATACCCAATCCAGACCATTTACTTCAAATAAATTTTTAATAATTTCTAACACATGCTGAGCCCTTGTGGTGGTATCAAGAGTCTTACGAAAGAGAAACTCGTCTTTGAAGTTTCTTTCAGCCATGTATCGTGCAAATACCAATAGCTGAGAAGACAATGAGACATCAGTTGATTCATCCAACTGTATGGCAAACAATGGAGATTTCTTTATTTCATCCACAACTTGTTCACTAATGTTTTGTGAGATCTCAATTATCCGTCTCGACACTGTGTCATTATAAACTGATATATCACTCAGCTTCCGTGCTGCGTCCTCGTCACAACAAGCCTCACCATTTCTCTTGCAAAGGCATCAGGATCGACACCATGCCCAGCCCTTCTAGGGCAGGGTAGGTGCCACAGCTAGAGCTTGCTACCATCTGCAGCTCGCAAGACTGCCCTTCCCGTCAGCCTCCCTGAGGCGGGGTGGATGGCAGACCAGAGTGGCCTAGCTTCTCCCTACGAGCCCCGTGCGAGTGGGGATTGTGGCTAGGCCTGGGGACAGTTGGTCCCAACGATGAGGGAGTACTTGTACCTCCTCCAATGGGAGACATAGGTCTCAGATACTCCCACGACAGGGAGCCGGAGCCGGGTCGCCATCTGGAATAGACCCGGGCAGGGAGAATTCCCGGCGAATCAACACCTCCTCTTCTTGCACAGGGAAGCACAAGTTTCTCTACAATCGTATGAGGCTTCTTGGCCTTTGCGACTTTGTATGAGACAATGTAGGAAGTGCGCACTGCATTTGCTTTTGCCCAATTTGCCCAATTTGCATTTGTCCAATTTGCAACAAATTAAGGTGGCACTTTTCGAGATGGAGTTTAAGCTTAGCTAACTTCATTGCAGCTAAGAAGGTCGAGTCCGACCACCCCCGGTCACGCTGGTCAATGTGCATATCGCTGATCCACACTTTATTTTCAATAAATTTAAGACTATATGCACAAATCTTCAGTTAAATACCAAATATAGTGAACGTTCTGTGGACCACCCAAAATGTCACCATGGACCACCAGTGGTCCATGGACCACCAGTTGAGAACCAGTGCTCTAGTGTGTGCAAAGGCCTGTGTTTTTTTTTTTTTTAGAGAGTACATATAATATTTTGCCTGCCAGGCTTAGAGGAAGGCAGAATGGGGAATGTCATAGTCCCACTGTTTGTATTCATTTAAACTACTTGTAGCAGTGTGCTAGTGAGCTAATGAGTATTTGGTAAAGGTGAACTGGAGTGTGGTGATTTTTGTATGTAGAGTAAGCTGTATGCTGTATATGTTAATTTTTTTTATTAATATATTTTTATATTTTTTTTTTTTGTGCCCTTTCTATTAGTACCTATAGACTCGACACTTAATGTGAAGATACAAGCTGGCTCTAGGTTGGTTTATGTGGAGTAATTTAAATGCCCTTAGACTAGGCAGGTTGTTTACCCTTAGGAGTCAGGACTTTTATTTACGTAACGCAGTCAAAAGCGTAAAGATGGAACAAAGTAGAATGACTTGGAGAGGATATATGTCTGTAGTGGAAGGAAGGCGGGGTAGGGGTCGTCCTAGGAAAGGTTGAAGAGAGAGAGTAAAGGAGGTTTTGTGCAAGCGTGCGTGAGCGTGTTTGAAGTGAATGGAAACGAATGTTTTTTGGGACCTGACGAGCTTTTGGAGTGTGAGCAGAGTAATATATTGTGAAGGGATTCAGGGAAACCAGTTAGCCGGACTTGAGTCCTGGAGATGGGAAGTACAATGCCTGCACTTTAAGCAGGAGTTTGGGATATTGGTTGTTGAAGTGACATCTAAATTGTTGTACCTGAGGGAATCTGCAAAGACAGTGATTATGTGTGAATGATGATGAAAGTTTTTTCTTTCTTTTTTTGGGTCACCTTGCCTCGGTGGAAACAGCCGACGTGTTAATATATATATAATATATATATATATATATATATATATATATATATATATATATATATATATATATATATATATATATATATATATATATATTAAAATCTACATCTTTTCAACTGCTTCAATATTTAATTGCTGATGCATTTTATGGACTTAGAGTACATATTAAGTACAGTTTAGGCGCCGGTAAATTTATTATAATCACAGTTAAAAAATCTTGGAATCGTTGGAGTCCGTGCAACAGTTGAAAATGTCTCTGTCCCCTCGCCTATATATACTGGCTCCCTCACTCTCTCTCACGTATATAATAATGTGATTTATATATAATAATGTGATTTAACTGAAATAAAAATTTCACTCTAATTTGCACAAAAAAATGACAAAGGAGTACTTACATGCTTTAATAAAACTCTACGTCACAGAGAAGGTGCAACATTTCTGAACGTTAGAAGCCAAGCAGCAGGGGTTCTTGAAAGTTATCAGATCCATTCCATGAATCTTGGTATCTGATTTCGCAAACAGAACCGTTAAAATACATGAACTAATCAGAATGAATATTGGTGGTAACTATTCAGTTGGATAATAAGTTGTCTGTCAAACAGAGTATCCTCTGTTCACTACCAAGGTTTTAGAAACGAGTGTAATTAGGTACCTACGCATGTCAATAATTACGTGACTTATTTCTCACACACCTGCTACTGCTTGGTGAGGCTGTGACAAGTTCCTGACACACTTGCTACTGCTTGGTGAGGCTATGACAAGTTCCTGACACACTTGCTACTGATTGGTGAGGCTGTGACAGTTCTGACACACTTGCTACTGCTTGGTGAGGCTATGACAAGTTCTGACACACTTGCTACTGATTGTGAGCTGTGAAGTTCCTGACACACTTGCTACTGCTTGTGAGGCTGTGACAAGTTCCTGACACACTTGCTACTGCTTGGTGAGGCTGTGACAAGTTCCTGACACACTTGCTACTGATTGGTGAGGCTGTGACAAGTTCCTGACACACTTGCTACTGCTTGGTGAGGCTGTGACAAGTTCCTGACACACTTGCTACTGCTTGGTGAGGCTATGACAAGTTCCTGACACACTTGCTACTGCTTGGTGAGGCTGTGACAAGTTCTTGACACACTTGCTACTGCTTGGTGAGGACGTTACTTGCTTCCCACACACCTGCTTCTACTTATTAAGGTTGTGATTCGTTTCTCAATTAACTGCTTTTGCTTAATGAGATGTGACTTACTTTTCAGACACCTGATTCTACTTACTGAGGCTGTGGCTTGTTCCTGACACACCTGCTACTACTGAGCGAGAATGTGACTAATTCCACACACATCTGCTTCTGCATGATGATGTGGCTTGTTACTCATACACCTGCTTCTGGGTGAGAGTGTCTCATTGTTTACACACCTGCTTTTGCATAATGAAGGTGTGAGTCTTATTCCTTACACACCTGCTTCTGCGTGATGGTGTGTGTCTTGTTCCATACACACCTGCTTTTGTAACTGTCAAGTAACACTTGTGAGTTGCTTGACAACAGTGTAACACTTCAGTGTTTGTCTTCCTACTGTGTTTCACTGGAATTTCTGGTTTCCTATGAGGAAACATTTCTGTGCCTTGTTTACCATGAAGGCAGAAACCCGTGCCTGTCATCCTTTTAAGTAACTCTTAAAGTGTTTGGTTTCTTCACAAGTAACGCTTGAGTGTCTAGTTTCAAGGAATAACTGATTAACTTGCTTCCTTTCAAGGAACACTTCAGGTATATGAGAAAACTTTACCTGAAGACAATGCAGTTGATCATGATAGTGAAAAATATGTATGTAAATTGCATCTTAAACTTGCTTCTCTAAGAACACCAATGTATGAAAAGATTAAAACAAAATATAAATAAGATGCGACTTGTAGCTTAGTGGAAGATCTTTCAGCTCAAAACCGAAATAAGCAGATTCCATTACTGAATTAAAAAAGACGTTTAAATAAGTCTACTTACACCTATTGTCTCTATCTTGCAGTAAATAGGTAACTGGATGTTAGTCAACTGTTACGGGTCCTATCCGAGGCTGGGTTTAGTAACTGTAACTTCAATAGGCATAAAACCCAATTAAGTCATATTTCCTACCTTCTCTTATTTTGTTTTATGTAAATTTGTGGGACAATCAGACTATGAAGATTTTTGGAGTTACCTTTAAAGCATAAGTTTATGACACTAGAGATATAGCTGAAGTAACAATGTCAAAAAATATACACAGTATAACTTTAAATGACGCATTTACACCGGTAAAAACTTTCTGTGTTTAACGTCATAATTACACCAGGAGGTTTAATGGTAAACCATTACGGACATCAATAAGGAATATGATTGGCTTAAATATATGAAGATGTGGGGAAACAATAGAAACACCGAGGCATATCTTGTTAGCTCTGCAAGAATTCGAGAGGTGAAATTTTTATTGGTAAGGAGAAACGAAATTTTTTTTCTTGACTCGGGTCATAGTCGCACAAAACCCACTCTGTAGTTTTTGGTCACTTTACCGAAACCTCCCGCTAGCTTATAGATTCATCACAAAAAAATGTGTTATAAGATGTGTGACGTTATGTTAGTGTACAGTGTGGATCGACGTCTCAAACTTTCTATGTAGTGTTCGTAATAAAGAATTGGGAATTTACGCAATTTTCTAGAAGATATGCTAATGAGAAATTTTTTGAAGAGTTTAATAATCGCAATCATGAGTCATTTAATCATCTAAAAAAGCTCAGCGAAGGTTCTATAGATTAATATAGAAATCACAGATCTGAAAACCAATGATCAAAAAGTTTAATCAGATTATTAGTTTAATTAATAATACCAAAACAAAGTTTCTCTAAGTCGAGACTACAAGTGAGAAGACAGAGGTGGGTATGCATAATGCAGTGGCTCCCGTCTCTCTGAATCTAGTATTAACAAGACAGTTAATGAGAACTGTTTAATGCCTCAGCACGCACATAGAATATTACACCCAGTAAACGGAGGGAGAGAAGGAAATGGTAAGGTAGAGTAGTGGAGTAAGAGGGGTGAGAAAGAGTGAAGGGGAAAGATATGGGGGGTAAGGAGTGAGAAAGGGAGGTTAGAAGGTGAAGGTAGTGAAAGTAGAATGGGTCAGGTCATGAACCCTTGTCTGGGGAAATAACCAGAGTTACGACAATACTTCATTAAGCTGTGAATTGTTCCTTACGATGTGCGCTTCTTATGTGACAGAGGAACTCACTAATTCCTTCACAGTGCTGACCTCTGCTGTTTCTTATTGCTGTTACTTCTTCCTGTTGCAGAGTTACTGCTTATTAGTGCAGTGTTACTGCTTCTTAGAACAGTGTTGCTGCTGCACAGTGCTGCTTCCTATACTGTGTGGTGAGTGTTGCAGTAATAGTGGATTTAGAGGTGGATACTAAAGTGAATATACTCAGGGATTTGCGTCTTTATAATTCGAAGGTTAAGCAGGTCTGGATTTTGACCAGGTATTTTACTTGCAGGTGGACCCCAAGACAAGAATATCGGTGCTACAGGAAGCAGCAGGATAACTACAGCTCGAAAAGAAGAAAAGGAGGCTCTTGCTTTGGTGTTGGTTGTCCACCATTTTCACCGAGCAAGTCATCGCTGTCCTACAAGGAATTAAAATAATTGATTTCAATGACTTTGTTCACCTTTGTGCTCCATGTGGGTATAATGCTAAATGCCACACACGAAAAAAAATGTAGAGAGTGGTATCTGTGATGCCTTGCGGACACCTATACCTCCCAGCCTGACTGGCAGTATAGTGTGATCCCGCTGCCCATCCTCTAAAGTAAGGTTGAGGTCTCCTGTCAACATCAACCTCCAGATACTGTAGTGCTCCTTTAGTTTTAGGAAAACAAATGAGGGCGCACCTCTTAGGAAATACGTTAGCCTGGGCAATCTCAAATATATATATATATATGTATCGTGCCGAATAGGTAAAACTTGCGACTTTGGCTTAAATAGCAACGCTCTTGCTAAATAAGGCAAGTGGAAATTTGTGTATGCAATAATTTCGTAAAAATCATTTTGAACCTAACGAAAAAATATATTTCATTGTGGTGTTTGTTTATTATTAAATTATTGTAAACTTATCTAAAATATATTTAGATCGATTAGGTCAAATTAAATTCCACTTGTTGTAATAAGGTTAGGTACGTTTTCTAAGATTCTTTTGGAACAAAATTATTAATTTTTACATTAACTTAAATTAAAAAAATATATCTTTAAACGTATAAGAGAAAATTTTAGAAAAGACTTAATTTTAAATGAGTTCTTGCTAATTGACCAATTTTACCTATTCGGCACGACAGGGGGGAGATGAATAATAGCTGTAGGCCTTTCGCGTTTCAATAAACACATCTTCAGGAGTTTCCTATGTTGCAGAAATGTGTAGGAAGTCCAGGTAGAAGAATGAAGGCAGAATATTAAACTGTAGAAAAAATGCATAAATTAGGCCCATCAGCACTGAATATTTAGTAATGACTTAGCGACCACAATATTAGCGACATGTCAGTTATCACCAACGTGCCCACAGACTCCATAGCGTTTCATTATAAAAGACTTTAATATTTAGATTCCAAAAGTGTTTGACATCTATCATTAGGAAATTTTCTTTCGTCGCCTAATATGTCTTCTGGCCTTCTCTGCTTTTCTCGCCTCACTTGCCACTTGACAATGATCCAAGACCGACCGAAATTTCGTCATTAGATTCCCGGTAAAGACTGTGTTTGATTCGCGGGTATCATTTAATTAATTAATTAATTGTAGTGTGGTTTCTATATGAATAAGTATTGTATTTTATTTTGTAAGAGAAGAGTTTATCAAGGCAACAAATAAGAAGTGTTTGCTGCAATGTTGCATTTTTTCTAAATATGTCTGTATTTTCAGCTAGAATGGACGGGAGTTTATTAAAATATTATAACAATTGTGATGAGATGTACTTCAATTGATCAAGACAAAAACTTTATCAAGGCTGATAGATCATCCCTGGTTTACCTGTGGTGGTTGCACAATTTATAGTCAGGAGAGAGGAACGTAGTCAGCTGTAACAAAATACTATAAGCAAAGAGAGAAGCACCTGCAGTAGGTCTACTACTCCTACCATACTAGTTTTAGAACTGGCTTTCCATGTGTTTGAAGCCAAGCTTCGTTCAGTTATCTGGTATGTTGAGTAGCGCTGCTAGTAAAAATTATTATTATTAGTAGTAGTAGTAGCAGTGGAAGTGGTTGGTAGCTCTCAGCGATTATTGCAATAGCTAAAGATTTTTTCCAGGTTGAAGGTGACTTGGTCCTGTGTGACTGTGGTGTCATAATGAGAGTAATTGCATGGCATTTTCTTTTGTATTGAACCCCCTTTTTATTAGTGATTTTGATCAGGAAATTTCCAACAGATAATTTTGTGAATTTCTATGTTGGACACAGGTATTGTTCCCATTACCAGTTTGGGTTGCATATATATGCATCATTGATAATACCAGAGGTATTAAAGATACATCAAGATCAAGAACACCAGAGGGATTAAGATACACAAGCATCAAAGACAACACCAGAGGCATTAAAGATGACATCAAAGCATCAAAGACAACACCAGAGGCATTAAAGATGACATCAGAAGCATCAAAGACAACACCAGAGGCATTAAAGATGACATCAAAGCATCAAAGACAACACCAGATGCATTAAAGATGACATCAGAAGCATCAAAGACAACACCAGAGGATTAAAGATGACATCAGAGGCATCAAAGACAACACCAGAGGCATTAAAGATGACATCAGAAGCATCAAAGACAACACCAGAGGCATTAAAGATGACATCAGAAGCATCAAAGACAACACCAGAGGCATTAAAGATGACATCAGAAGCATCAAAGACAACACCAGAGGCATTAAAGATGACATCAGAAGCATCAAAGACAACACCAGAGGCATTAAAGATGACATCAGAAGCATCAAAGACAACACCAGAGGCATTAAAGATGACATCAGAAGCATCAAAGGCAACACCAGAGGCATTAAAAATGACATCAGAAGCATCAAAGATAACACAAGATGCATTAAGCATAACACCAGAGGCTTCAACTATTACATAAACGGCATTAAATATATAACCAAGTGTGTCAAGAGTAACACCAGACGAAAAAATAACACCAGGTGCATCAAGAATAAAACCATATACACCAATGAGAACACGAAAGGCATCATAAGAACATAAGAAAGAAGGACACCTCAAAGACAAAACCAGAAACAGAAAAAGCAGATGCCAGATATGCAGCACAAGAAGCATCAAGGAGAGATGCATTAAGGTTAACACCAGATACATCAAATTAAGACCAGAGGCGTCAAAAATAAGATCAGATGCCCCGTGGCCTGGTGGGGCAAAAGCTCTCGCTTCACACGATGAGGGTCCGGGTTCGATTCCCGGCAAAGGGGTGGAAACATTGGACGTATTTCCTTACACCGGTTGTCTATGTTCACTCATCAGTAAAATGGGTAACTGGGTGTTAGTCGACTGGTGTGGGTCGCATCCTGGGACAAAACTGACGTAATTTGTCCGAAATGCTCTGCATAACAAGCGGCTTTCTATATAGTAGTATTGCATTGATATCAGCTAGGACTGTATACCTTGTACATGTAATTGTAGTTAATAAAAATATTATTATTATATTATATATAAAGAAATCACTAGAGACAAAAAATAAAGCCATGCGTATCATGGCTAACAGCAGAGGGATCAAGGCTAATATCAGTTCGTTGTCAGTTCAATATATCTTAATTAATAGCTGTCCTCACTATCAGCAGGCACGCAGATTTTACCTCCAGCGTCGTCACCTCCCTAACGCATTTACTTCATCTGGCCTCCTCGCTGACAGTCCCACCTTTGAAGTAGACTCCCTCTTTCAATTTTATCAGCGACAGCTTTATTACACCAGCTTTGATTATATTTTTTTCTTTAGTGCTCCCCACTACCCTTACTGATTCTGCCTCTTTTATACTCCTAACTCTCACTTGACTCTGATCTTCACATATTTCTTCTTTAGCACATCCGACCCTGCACTTAGTTTTGATTGTAATAATAATAATAATAAGTGCTAACTCCAGAGGCATTAGTCACACTAGTACTTAATAGATATTGGTGAAATCGTGCGAGACATTGAGCTAGTGGAGCCAGCCAGACACCGAGTCTTAAATAAAACTTTTCTTCTGCGTCGTCTTCAGTGTGAAGGTCTTGGCTCAACCACTGTGTCGTCTTTAGTGTGCAGGTCTTGACTCAACCACTGTGTCGTCTTCAATGTGAAAGCCTTGACTCAACCACTGTGTCGTCGTCAATGTGAAGGCCTTGACTCAACCACTGTGTCGTCTTCAATGTGAAAGCCTTGACTCAACCACTGTGTCGTCTTCAGTGTGAAGGCCTTGACTCAACCACCAACCACTGTGTCGTCATCAGTGTGAAGGTCTTAGCTCAACCACTGTGTCGTCATCAGTATGAAGGTCTTAGCTCAACCACTGTGTCGTCTTCAGTGTGAAAGCCTTGACTCAACCACTGTGTCGTCTTCAGTGTGAAGGTCTTGGCTCAACCACTGTGTTGTCTTCAGTGTGAAAGCCTTGACTCAACCACTGTGTCGTCTTAAGAATGAAGATAGTGTATATTTCAGAGAAAGCCATCTGAATCACTTCCAGAAACTCTGTCTGGTAGCCTGGGTGTCGTAGCTTTAGGAACACAGACGTTTTGAGGTTCTAGAGATTAGCAGTTCCAGGAATGTAAATGTTCTTATAACATAAGTTTCTCATTTCCATTGCCTGAGACAGTCTAGCGCAACACTTGAAGACACCAAGATAGCTCAACACTTGAAGACACCAAGATAGCTCAACACTTGAAGACACCAAGATAGCTCAACACTTGAAGACACCAAGATAGCTCAACACTTGAAGACACCAAGATAGCTCAACACTTGAAGACACCAAGATAGCTCAACACTTGAAGAACCAAGATAGCGCAACACTTGAAGACACCAAGATAGCGCAACACTTGAAGATACCAAGATAGCTCAACACTTGAAGACACCAAGATAGCTCAACACTTGAAGACACCAAGATAGCCAACACTTGAAGAACCAAGATAGCTCAACACTTGAAGACACCAAGATAGCTCAACACTTGAAGACACCAAGATAGCTCAACACTTGAAGAACCAAGATAGCTCAACACTTGAAGACACCAAGATAGCCAACACTTGAAGACACCAAGATAGCTCAACACTTGAAGACACCAAGATAGCTCAACCCAATTTGAACACCAAGATACTCAATAAATATAAATCACCCAAGATGCTCAACAAGTTGAAGACACCAAGATAACTGCAACACTTAGACACCAAGGGATAGTTAACACTTGAAGACTACCAAATTAAGCTCACACTTGAAGACATTATATAGCTCAACACTTGAAGACACCAAGATAGCTCAACACTTGAAGACACCAAGATAGCTCAACACTTGAAGACACCAAGATAGCTCAACACTTGAAGACACCAAGATAGCTCAACACTTGAAGACACCAAGATAGCTCAACACTTGAAGACACCAAGATAGCTCGACGCAACTGATCACTGACCAGTATCGTCTATTACTCTAATTAAATATAATAATCACGCTCCCCGTGCCTTAGCAAGTTGAAAGTGTACAGGTGCTCGGAGTGTAACAATGAACGAGAGCACTTTCATTTGGCCTTTGAACTTTTGATCCTGATTAGGCATTATGTTTAAAACTAAAGCTTGAAAAACTTACATAAAATTCGAAGCTTCCTCCACAAATGTATGGCGTGTTTATATATGTCGTGCCTAATAGGTAAAACTTGCAATTTTGTATTAAATAGCAACGCTCTTCTTGACGAATAAGGCAAGCGAAAATTTGTGTATGCAATAATTTCACAAAAATCATTCTGAACCTAACGAAAAAAAATATATTTAATTGTGTTTGTTTATTATTAAATTATTGTAAACTTATCTAAAATATATTTAGTTGGATTAGGCTAAATTAAATTGCGCTTGTTATAATAAGGTTAGGTAAGTTTCCTAAGATTCTTTAGGTACAAAATTATTAATTTTTACATTAACATAATTGAAAAAAATATATATCTTTAAACGTATAAGAGAAAATTTTAGAAAAGACTTAATTTTAAATGTGTTCTTGCTAATTGATCAGTTTTACCCATTCGGCACACACACACGCACATACACACACACACACACACACACACACACACACACACAAACACACACACACACACAGGGAGACTACCTGAGGTATGGAAGAAAGCAAATGTAGTCCCACTCTTTTAAAAAGGAGACAGACATGAAGCACTTAACTACATACCAGTGTCACTGACATGTATAGTATGCAAGGTCATGGAGAAGATTATCAGAAGAGTGGTGGAACACCTAGAAAGGAATGAGCTTATCAACGGCAGTCAACACGGTTTCAGGGACGGGAAATCCTGTGTCACAAACCTACTGGAGTTCTATGACAGGGTGACAGCAGTAAGACAAGAGAGAGAGGGGTGGGTAGATGGCATTTTCTTGGACTGTAAGAAGGCGTTTGACACGGTTCCACACAAGAGATTAGTGCAAAAGCTGGAGGACCAGGCAGGGATAACAGGGAAGGCACTCCAATGGATCAGGGAATACCAGTCAGGAAGACAGCAGCGAGTCATGGTACATGGCGAGGTGTCAGAGTGGGCGTCTGTGACGAGTGGGGGTTCCACAGGGGTCAGTCCTAGGACCGGTGCTGTTTCTGGTATTTGTGAATGACATGACGGAAGGAATAACGTCCGAAGTGTCCCTGTTTGCAGATTATGTGAAGTTGATGAGAAGAATTCAATCGGACGAGGACCAGGCAGAACTACAAAGGGATCTGGACAGGCTGCAGGACTGGTCCAGGAATTGGCTCCTGGAGTTCAACCCCACCAAGTGCAAAGTCATGAAGATTGGGGAAGGGCAAAGAAGACCGCAGACGGAGTACAGTCTTGGGGAGTCCAGAGACTACAAACCTCACCCAAGGAAAAAGATCTTGGGGTGAGTATAACACCAGGCACATCTCCTGAGGCGCACATCAACTAAATAACTGCTGCAGCATATGGGCGCCT